>SOPF01016365.1:0-32834 GCA_012979155.1 Hypericum perforatum
CTTGAAACTTCTTGCACCATCAGATTCATATTATGGCCCATCAGATTCATATCAAACCATACAACTTCCTAAATAGTTTGCAACGTCTTTCTTCATACCTGACCACCAATAATTATCCTTTAAAGCACGATACATTTAAGTACTCCCTGGGTGCATAGTATATGGAGAACAATGAGCTTCTTCTAATATTTCCCTCTTCAATTCAGCTTGATTGGGAAAACACACCCTATTGTAGTTCAATAACATTCCATCATGCTTATGGTAAACTCATTAGGATCTCCTTTTTGAACTTCACCTCTTATCTGCTGTAACTTTACATCTTGTTCTTGAAGATCACGTATCTTGTCGTACAACATAGGCCTTACCCTTAGATTAGCAATAAGGATACCCTATTCTCCAGTTCTCAACTAAACTCTCCACTTCCTGAGTTCCAATAACAACGGTAGGTAAATCACTCGCAAGTGTGCCAAACTGCTAGTAGATTTCCTACTAAGTGCATCCGCTACTGTATTCGCCTTTTCCAGGTGGTAATCTATGGTACAGTCATAATCTTTCAACAATTCCACCCATCTTCTTTGTCTCAAATTCAACTCCTTTTGAGTGAGCAAATATTTCAAACTTTTGTGATCAGTGAAAATGCGGCAAGTTTCTCCATACAAGTAATGGCTCCATATCTTCAAAGCAAAGACTACAGCTGCTAACTCCAAGTCATGTGTAGGATAATTCAGCTCGTGCTTTCATAATTGTCTTGAAGCATAAACAATCACCCTATCATTCTGCATAAGTACACAACCTAGACCATGATGAGAGGCATCACTATAGACAACATATTCACAACCAGTCATAGGAAGTGTAAGAACTGGAGCTGACATCAAACGAGTCTTAAGTTCTTGGAAGTTCTAATCACATTCATCATTCCATACAAACTTCACATCCTTCTGAAGAATTTAGACATTGGAGCTGCAATCTTGGAGAAATCCTTCACGAATCTCCTGTAATAACCAGCCAAACCCAAGAAACTTCTAACTTCGGCATTCTTAGGAGGCTCCCATTTAAGCACAGCTTCCACTTTCTTTGGATTTACTAATATCCCCTCTGCCGAAATCACATGCCCTAAAAACACCACCTCGTTCAGCCAAAATTCACATTTACTCAACTTGGCATAAAGTTCCTTCTCTTTCAACACTTGCAAAACAATTCTCAAATGCTCTGCATGTTCTTCCCTTGTACGCGAATAGACAAGGATGTCATCAATGAACACCACAACAAACTTATCAAGGTAAGTATGAAATACCTTGTTCATCAAACTCATAAATGCAGTTGGAGCATTAGTCAGACAAAACGGCATAACCAAAAACTCGTAATGACCATAACGAGTCCGAAAAGCCATCTTAGGTATATCACTCTCCGTAATCTTCAACTGATGGTAGCCAAAATGCGAATCGATCTTGGAGAACACTTTTACATCTTGGAGTTGATCAAACAAATCATCAATGCATGGCAATGGATATTTGTTCTTGATTGTTATCTTGTTCAACTGCCTGTAGTCGATACACAAACGCATAGAACCATCTTTTTTCTTCACAAATAACACCGGTGCTCCCCAGGGTGAAATACTTGGCCTAATATAGCCTTTTTCAAGTAGTTTTTGCAATTGAACTTTCAATTCTTTCAACTCGGCTAGAGCCATTCTATATGGAGCTTGAGACATAGGAGTGGATCCTGGCACTAAGTCAATTGCGAACTTAACTTCTCTATTAGGAGGCAAGCCTAGAAGATCTTGTGGAAATACTTCAGGAAATTCACGAACCACTGGAATATCATCCAACCTTGGCCTACTTACTCTTGTATCGATGACATGAGCTAAATATGCTTCACATCCCTTAGTGATAAGTCTACTTGCATCAATTGCAGAGATAACACAAGAAGGGAATACACAATGTTGTCCACAATAAGTGAACTCATCTTCTCCAGTAACTTGAATACTACTTCCTTTTTGAAACAGTCTACCATAGCATGCCAACGAGCTAACCAATCCATGCCAAATATCACATCAAAGTCCTCAATCCCCAAAGGAATCAAGTTCGCTAACAGCTTATGCTCACCAATCAACACATCACAATTTCTTATCACATGCTCAACTATCAAAGAATCACCAACTGGAGTAGAAACTACCAATGGATGATCTAACATACCCTTTTCTTTATCAGCTAATGGTGCAAAGCTATGTGACACAAATGAATGCATGGAACCAGGGTCTACAAAAATATGAGCATCGTGACCAAGAATAGACATTGTACCTGCGAACACATCTGGATTCACTTGAGCATCATCTTGCATCATGGCAAAAAGTCGAGCCTGAGTATGTGGACGACTACTCTGACTTCCACCTTCAATCATACTTCTCTTTCCTTTGGTCGTCTGTGATACCTCCTGAGTTTGAATTCCACCAGCCCCTATATCAGATGGCCTAGTTAAAGCCTCGAACCGACTATCTTGTTGCAAAGTTTGTGGACAATCTCTAACCATATGCCCCTTCTGTCCACAACGATAATAAACACCCTTACCCTTCAAGCATTCACCTAAATGATGCTTATTGCAGTTGCGACATAAAGGGTGATCTATCCGATTACTTCTACTCGACCCCCTCTGACTAACTTCACTATACTCATCATTAGGCTTTCTTTGATCACCATATTGTAATCATGGTTGTGACAAGATACCGCCTCTCTTGACTGGCCTATTACTACTCCACTGATTGTATCGCTTTCCAACCTCTTGCCTTTGTTATTCTGTTTTCCATTCAGCCTTACTCTGCTCTACTCGTAGTGCTGCTTCCACAATTAGTCCATACTCTTTATACATCAAAACTACAACAATGGATATGATATTCTCATATAAACCCTGCTCAAATCTCTTGCACTTGTTCGTTTCCTTGCTTACCATCTCAGGAGCAAAATGTGACAACTCAACAAACTTCGATTCATACTCAGCTACACTCATCCCACCTTGTACTAGTTTAGTAAACTCGATAACCCTTGCATCTCAGAAAGTCTGTGGCAAATAATAATCTTCAAACTCTTTCTTCAACACTTCCCATAACATCGGGATTGAATCAGTGTATTTGTGCTAAATAGATTCCCACCAATAGCTAGCATTTCCCTGAAAAAGAGACTGAATGCAAGCTATCTTCTCCTGATTTGTACACTCCAACAAATTTAATATCTTTTCTGTCTTCCTCAACCAAGTATCAGCCTCAAGTGGAGTTACCTTACCATAGAAATATGAGACTCCTAATTGATGCATGTGAATGTATGGAGGGTCCTTCCTTGTCATCGATGAAACTACCCTCGATAACATCGCAATTGCAGTATGCATAGGTGATGAAGCCGAAGCAGAAGTAGTAGGAACTACTGGTGGAGGAACTACATCAGAAGGAATGTCAGAACTAGATGGATCTTGCTGAGGTGTCCTACGAGCCATTGAAGAATCCTCCTTATTCTTATGAGTATGTTTAGACATTGATGAGTGCCTTAAACACTCAAATTTTGTGTTTATTTCTTAGGTTCTTTTTGTAGTTCTTAGTTTATTTCTAGAATTTTTAGTCGTCTTGTGTTAGTTTTTATTTATTATGTTTGTTTGTTATGTTTGTCTTTTCTCATTGTGTTTTTGTGGTTTTAGGAGCCTACTTGATGACTTGTGGAGGATGCTTGATCAATGGTGCTAGGACATGGGCGATTTGGAGCTCGAGGGCATAAGATTCCACACTTGAGCACCATTGGCGCGTGCCATAGGCATGATTGGCGCACGCCAAAGACACCTGGATGGAGAGGTCACTCTGATGTTGGACTTCAGCATGAGTGGCGCACGCTATAGACACCATTGGTGCGTGCCAGAGGCAGACAGTGACACAATTTGTCCAGCCACTTGCTCTTCTCATTGGCAAACATTGGAGGGACCTAAACTTACTCTTAGTTAAATTTGCTAAATCAGATTGTAAACTTTGTGTTTTGAAGTTCATTAGACTTTAAACTTGCTAAATCTTTAGATCCTTAATGTAGAAGTTTGTTAGAGTTATCAATCAACCAATCATAATTTACTCCTAAACAAGTTTGGAAACTAAGCACGAAGCATTAGAACTCAATTCCCTGAGGATCGACAAAACCAGACTTACTCTGTGCTTAGTCTGTGTAAAGTTGGCGCATGCCATAAGGCATTGGCGCGCGCCATTGTTCTTGCACGAAGAACATTGGTGTGTGCAATAGGCATTGGTACGTGCCACTCGTGTCCTGACTTGGGCCGCGAGAGAAGCGTGCAAGGCTAGCTCTTTTAGACACCATTGGCGTGGGCAATAGGCACTAGTGGCGCATGCCATAGGTGGCCAGGTGGCATAAAAATCGCACGAATCTTTAACTAGCTTTGGATCGAGAACATAGGACTATTCGAATCGCACTTTTACGTTTTTAACGTGAAACATAGCACAGCCTAGCCTATCGAGAAAAAGACGTAACAACAAATTGGCACCATTGCTGGGGAATTCTGAGTAGATAACGCTTGATTTGGTGAACGAACTTGGATTAGGAAAACTTGTATTTTTATTTCTAATAATATAATATATATAAATTTAGTAATAAAAAATAACAAAAAATTAGTTAGAGTTAAGTTTTTAGCTTTTCTTGCAACACAAGTTACTTGCGCAGAAAATTACGTGCATGCCCTTAACCAGGTCAACAAAAAATTTTCCGTTAGAATTTAAAGAAGACATTACTCGATTAGAAAGGTCATTGTGTAAGGAGAAAAGAGATAAATCAAGGATGGATCAAAGGCAAGAAGGACAAAGAGCTGAAGTTCAAGCTCCTAGAAGATCTTTAATGGACCATGGAAGACCGACTTATGAAGGAGCAAAAACTGGAATCCAGCAGCCAGCTATTGAAGCTAATCACTTCGAAATCAAGCCAGCAGTGATTCATATGCTTCAAGCATAGAGTCAGTTCTATGGACTACCTAATGAGGATGCAAATGACCACCTTGGAAACTTCATAGAATTAGATGATAACTTCAAGTATCAGGGAGTATCTGATGATGTCGTTAAGATACAAATGTTTCCATACACGTTTAGAGAAAAGGCTAAACTATGGTACAAGAAATTAAAAGGTTCTCTAATAACCACTTGGGAGGAACTTGCCAATGCTTTTCTGGATAAATATTTCCCATATTCAAAGACAAGCAAGCTCGTTAAAGAGATCACAAATTTTGAACAATTTGAAGGTGACTCTTTGAGTGAAACTTGGGAAAGATTTAAGGAGTTACAAAGGAGTTGCCCTCATCATGGTTTAACGAAGGAATCTTTGCTCAAAACTTTTTATTTTAGCCTTTTATCTACAACAATGGGAACTGTTGATGCTGCCTCAAATGGGAATTTTCTGAGGAAGGAAAGAGATGAAGCCTTCCATATTCTGGAAGAATTGGCAGCAACAAACAGGATAGTAACAAATGAAAGAAGAAAGCAACCATTGAGAGAGCTAAGAGAACTAACAGAGCGATGCGAGAAGAGAGGAATGATTGAACTTGATGCTCCCTCATCATTTCAGGCTCAGTTAGATTTAATGGCAAAATAGTTGCGTGATTTAACCTTAAACAAAGTTGATACTGTCGCTATTCAACAAAATTGTGAAGCGTGTGGCAACATTGGCCATGAGATGAGTCAATGTGCCATGATGAACTAATAAACTGAGCCAGTCAATTTTGTCAGTGGTCAAGGACAAGGAGGAAACCAAATGGGAAACAATCCATATTCCTCAACATATTATCCTGGATGGAGGAATCATCCTAACTTCTTATGGAAAGACAGAAGCAATGATGATAACATGGCAATTGTCCCTGATAAAGGACTACCATTACGTGCCCAACAACAAGGACCACCACCTGGTTTT
Source organism: Hypericum perforatum (assembly GCA_012979155.1). Taxonomy (NCBI): domain Eukaryota; kingdom Viridiplantae; phylum Streptophyta; class Magnoliopsida; order Malpighiales; family Hypericaceae; genus Hypericum; species Hypericum perforatum. Next base: position 5,934 of record SOPF01016365.1, read on the forward strand.
CAACCACGTGGGTTTCTGGGAGAAAGAATGGGGGCCCTAGAGGAAAGATTTGACAAGGTAGAGAAATTCATCCAACAAACTGGAGAATCATCAACTAACCAAAGCCAAATATTGAAGGCCTTGGCAAGCCAAGAAGCAAGGCAAAAGAATTTGGAACAATTCCTTAGGGGGCAATCAACTGCTATGCGCAACATAGAAATACAACTTGGTAAAATTGCAAAGGCAAATGCCCAAAGAATTTCAGGATCACTTCCAAGCTCTACCGAAAAAAATCCTCGAGCTCATGTTAATGCTATCGCTTTAAGAAGCGGTAAAGAATTAGCTTCTCAAACAGTCAACAAGAAGGCTAAGGAAAGTAAAGTAGTGGACTCTAGACAAGATAAGATTGAAGATGTATGGGAAGAGAAAGTTGAAGAAGTGTCGCAAGAGAAAACTTCAGAAGAAAAAGTGGCAGAGGAAGAAGAAGTTTACGTATCACCACCACCAATGATTCCCATTCTACCTTATCCTCAGAGGGTAAAGACAAAGTCGGGAATGGATGAGAAGTTTCTTCGCTTTATGGAGAAAATGAAGGATGTATAGATTAGTGTCTCTTTCTTTGAGATGCTAGATCAAGTTCCACACTATGCCAAGTTTCTTAAGGAACTCATGATGAAGAAGAGAAAGTGGGAAGATAAGGAGACAGTCGCCCTTATGGTAGATTGTAGCTCTTTAATTTCAACAAACCTTCCTACTAAGCTTCAAGATCCTGGGAGTTTTACTATTCCTAGTTTTATTGGTGACACTGAGTTTCCAAAGTGTTTATGTGATTTAGGTGCACGTATCAACTTGATGCCTTTATCGACATTCCATAAACTAGGGCTGTGTGAAGTTAAGCCGACTTCTATGTTACTCCAGTTGGCAGACCAAACAATAAAGAAACCATTTGGTGTGGTTGAGGATATCCTGGTAAAGATTGATAAGTTCATCTTTCCAGTTGACTTTGTGGTTCTGGATTTTTCTGAGGACAAGAACTGTCCATTAATTTTTGGTAGACCCTTCCTCAACACAGCACATACATTGGTAGATGTGCATAATGGTAAATTGGTTCTTCGAATTAGAGAGGAGAAAGTAGAGTTTAACATGACAAGTGTGATGCGACATCCTCTTGATGAAGGGATGTGCATGAAAATTGACATTGTTGATGAATGTATTCTCGAGTGCTCAAAAGAAAATATTTTGAGAATTGAGGAAAAAGGACAACATGATGAAGAAGAGGAAATTATAGAAGAAATGAAGGAAAAGGTCGATAAGAAAAGTCTACTTGAGGAATTAGAAATTTATCTGAAATATCGAACTTCACCCTCAATTGTGAAAGCTCCATCCTTGGAATTGAAAGAACTACCCTCGCATCTAAGATATGCATTCTTAATAGATGGAGGGAGGTTACCAATTATAATCTCAAACAAGCTCTCAAAGGATGAAGAAGCCAAAGTGCTCGCAATTGTGAACAAACGGATTAAAGCAATTGCTTGGCAAATCTCCGACATCAAAAGGATAAGCCCAAAAATTATGATGCATCATATTCACATGGAGGATGGAGCAAGACCGAGGGTAGACCGATAAAGGCGACTTAATCCAAACATGAAGGAGGTTGTGAAGAAGGAGGTGATCAAGCTCCTAGAAGCTGGCATTATTTATCCAATTTCGGATAGTGAGTGGGTTAGTCCAATCCATTGTGTTCCCAAGAAAGGGGGAATGACTGTAGTAATCAATGATGAGGGGGAACTCATTCCAACACATACTGTGACCGGTTGGAGGGTGTGTGTTGACTACAGAAAGTTGACTGATACCACACTAAAGGATCATTTCCCTCTTCCATTCATTAATCAAATATTGGAAAGGATAGCGGGGTATTCTTACTATTGCTTTTTGGATGGGTACTCAGGGTACAACCAAATAGTAATATACCCCAGAGATCAGGAGAAGACATCTTTCACCTGTCCCTTTGGTATTTTTACTTATCGCATAATGCCTTTTGGATTAAGTTGTGCCCTAGCAACATTCCAATATTGTATGGATTCCATCTTTTGGGAGATGAATGAGAAGATTATGGAAATCTTCATGGATGACTTCTCTGTATTTGGTAACTCATTTGATCATTGTTTGGAAAATCTTGATAAGATACTGGAAAGATGTGAGGAAAAGAATCTTGTGCTAAACTGGGAAAAGTGCCATTTTATGGTAGATGAAGGAATAGTTCTTGGGCACGAGATTTCTAAAGTTGGAATGGAAGTGGACAGAGCTAAGACAGACGTGATAGAGAAGATGATTGCACCAACTACAGTCAAAGGAATTAGAGCCTTTCTGTGTCATGCAGGCTTTTATAGAAGATTCATTAAGAACTTCTCTCTAATCGCTAAGCCTCTGAAAAACCTGCTAGTAAAGGACGTGTCCTTTAATTTTGACAAGCAATGTCAGAAGGCATTTGATGCCTTAAAGAAAGCTTTAGTAATAGCTCCGGTTATTTCATCGCTGGATTGGAAACTTCTGTTTGAGCTAATGTATGATGCAAGTGACCTAGCTTTAGGTTGTGTGCTTGGACAAAAGAAAGAGGGGAAGCTATATGTCATCTATTATTCTAGTAGAGTATTGGCAGGAGCTCAACTCAATTATACAACCACATAAAAGGAGTTACTTGCAGTTGTCTACGCTTGTGACAAATTCAGAGCATACTTGCTTGGTTCAAAAGTTATAGTCTATACAGACCATGTAGCATTGAAGTATTTATTCTCAAAGCAAGATGCTAAACCTCACTTGATGCGCTGGATTTTGTTACCTCAAGAATTTAATTTGTCAATCAAAGATAAGAAAGGAGCTGAAAATGTTATTGCAGATCATCTCTCTCGGTTAGAGAAAGGCGACGGGATGGAAAAAAATGGTAAGATACAGTCAGAGTTTCCTGATGAAACTCTGATGATGATGAGTAGAGTGGAAGCACCATGGTATGCTGATTTTGCCAACTTTATAGTTGGAGACATTGTTCCTACAAACTTGAGTTATCCTCAAAGGAAGAAGTTCCTAAGGGATGCTCAAATGTTTGTATGGGATGATCCATACCTCTTTAAGAGATGTAATGATGGAATGCTTCGACGGTGCATTGCTGATTGGGAAATAGCTAATGTTTTAGAGCAATGTCACAACACTCCATATTTAGGTCATTATGGAGCAACAAGGACTGCAGCTAGGGTATTTGAGTGCAGTTTCTATTGGCCTTACATATTTAGAGATGCACGTACCTATGTGGAACAATGTGATTGCTGCCAAAGAACGGGCAACATTTCCAAAAGGAATGAGATGCCCTTATCTGGAATTTTAGAGGTTGAGCTCTTTGATGTATGGGGATTGGACTTTATGGGACCTTTTCCCACATCGTATGGCAACAAGTATATCTTGGTTGGAGTTGACTACGTTTCAAAATGGGTAGAAGTTTTGGCATCACCTACAAATGACGCTAGAGTGGTTATCCGATTTCTTAAGAAACTCTTCTCGAGATTTGGTGTGCCATGAGCAATAATCAGTGATGGTGGATTACACTTCTGCAACAAACCATTTGAAGTCCTGCTAAAAAGGTATGGGGTAACTCACAAGGTGGCAACACCTTATCATCCCCAAACGAGCAGACAGGTTGGGCTTTTCAATCAAGAGCTCAAAAAGATTTTGGAAAAGATAGTCGGATCGGCTAGGAAAGACTGGTCAAATAAGCTCGACAATGCCTTATGGGCATATTGAACGGCATTCAAAACTCCAATAGGAATGTCACCCTATAGGCTCGTTTATGACAAGGCATGCCATCTTCCTGTAGAACTTGAGCATCGTGCATTTTGGACCATTAAGACCCTGAACTATGTTTACAAAAAGGCTGGTGAACGCAGAATTCTCCAACTTGTTGAGTTGGAAGAAATGCGCGATTTAGCATTCGAGAGCTCAAGAATCTATAAGGAAAAAACCAAATGGAGACATGATGCCCACATTACAAGGAAAGACTTTAAGAAGGGCCAACATGTTCTTCTTTATAATTCGCAATTGAGACTTTTCCCTGGGAAGCTCAAATCCAAATGGAGCGACCTGTACTAAATTGTCAAGGTGTTTCCTTTCGGAGCACTTGATCTGAAAGATAGTAAAGGGTTAGTTTTCAAAGTTAACGGCCAAAGGTGTAAGATCTACCTTGGTGGAGACATTATTAACCAAGTTGCGGAAGTACAATTGGTTTATATGTTGTCTGATGCATAAACACAAAAATAGTCAAGCTGACGACTTTAAATTAGCATGTTTAGGATTTTTTTTATTTTATTATTATTAGTTTTTACTTTTACTATCTTACTAATAGGGATTATATTATTTTCTTTTACGTGCAGAATTACAAGAAAGGAAGAAATGTTTTGCTCAAAGTACATTTTACTAGTAAATTTCCTAGTGAAAAATAAGCTTCCACTAGAAATTTGCCTAGTTATTCTCCGTACGGCAAAAGAAACTTTGAGAATTGAGCGTTGTGACTTACGACATACTAGTCACCCCTTGCCAAAAGTGACAACCATAGAATTAAATAGTGGCTCCACTAGGCGTAATGCCAGGAGAGTCGCAAGAAAAGGAACTAGTACATCATGGTACTCCGATTGTGAGGTGTGTCTATTGAAACAACAAGAGATGGATTAGTAAGAAAAGTGTTTCTCTTTTACTTGTTAGAGGATAAAGAACAGGATGTTTTGTGTTAAGTATATATAGTTGCTTAGATTACTAATCTCAAAGAAAATCCCAATGGACATTTGTCTCGTCATTCTAAAGCAATCAAAAAAACATTGAGACTCGAGAGGAACATCGAAGTGTATGTACAGGCGAAGGATGGCAAGATTTAGGTTTTGTCACAATTGTAGCAAGTTGGAGCACGACAGTATTTGCAGCAAACATACTACAATTTTGCAAACTGAGAGAACTGTCTTGTTGTATCAAGACCCTGTTAAGATTTGTGCTGAAAGGGTTGCACGACTAGGAAGTTTGTCTTGGTATGCGATTGAGGAGCTGTGTGAGCGGCAGATATCGAAGTTGCACCTTTGACGGTGATTGCATCTGAGATAGTACTATATGCCAATCGAGCAACTATGCTAATACATCGTGACCTTATTAGGCTTCATGCCGAAAAGGTCATGATAATTGACAATCCATCAAAGGAATGACTCATCAGAATGGGGCGTCTGGTTTTCAAGCTTTCCAGGAACATAGCGTATATAAAAGCCAAAAAAGTCATAAAAATTAGAAAAAAATAAAAAAAATTAGCATTGTTTGTTTTTAATTATTGAATATGTATTTAATTTCAATGTTGTATGTATATACGACAAAAGAATGAGAAAAAACCAAGTCGGACACTGGATGGCGTGCGCCACGCACCACTGGTGCATGCAACTGGTGCACGAAGACACGAGTGGTGCGTGCCACAGGCACCATTGGCGCATGCCAAAGAACGGCAGAGAGGCCTATAAACCTCTCAGCCACACGCGTTTTTCTCATTCTTACCACCTAAAAATTTTCCAAACACCCAAAACTCATAAAACCCCACAAGCCCACTCTTCCACTACCTTCCCCCAACAAAACCCAACACTTTGGAAGCATTTTCCATGGCAAGAGGAGGAGAAACAAGCCATTCAAAGAGAGCAGGCAAGAGGCCAAGGGCTTCCACACCACCAACGGAGAATGCTCCACTTCCAAACATCACCGACTACTACAATCCTCCTTTCTCGATCTTTCACGATTGGGAAGGGAGGAGGTACACTCATTTCTCCAAGATAGAAATTGTTAGTTATTTTAGGTTTGATATGGAGGATATGGAGAAATTAGGGTTGAAAAGCGATCTGAAGAGAATGTTGAGCAACTTTGGATGGAAGTATTTTTCAGAGAAGGAAATTTTAGGGGTGGAAGAACTAAGTGTTGAATTCTTTAGTACTTTGATGATAGCAAAGGATAATGGATCCTTCTCTGTTAGGCTTTTTAGTAAAGAATTCACTATGGAGGAGGATGAATTTGTTGCGCTATTTAAATTTCAACCTGGGGGAATGGCATTAGATTTTTTGCCCCTTTCACGTGCTCATAGAGCGTGGCATGATCTCATAGGTTTTGAGCGTTATGAGTCTGGTAATGCACCCAATGCCCTAATAAAGGACCCTTGTATTGCATTGGTACATCGATTCATGAGTATGATGATTAGTGGTCAATAGGAAGAGTCGAAGATTTTTCGTCCGCAGCTGTATGCTATTTATTGCTTGCTCCACAGTGAGCAGTTTAGCACATGGACAATGATCTTAGATGTGTTTAGATGTATGATAAACCAGAGACCCACACGTCTTTACCTTGCTCATATAATTGTATGCATTGCTTGCCATGTGTTTCCTGATGAGTTTGTAGAGTTCAGAGGAACAACGATACATCCATTGGTGATCAACATCAGCAGGCTATAGCGTAGCAAGCTCATCACAAAGACGAAATCAAGGAGCATTGGCGAGGAGGTGTACAGGTACAAGGCATGGGAGGATCGAGCAGCAGTTCAGGAGAGGCTTAGGCGAGGAGGCCCCCAGCCAGCACGACCCCAGTCAGCCAGGCCCTAGTCAGCCCAGTTCGAGCCATCAGGAGCAGGACTACCATGGTGAGCTCTCGTACTTATGTGACCAATTTACTGCCTTGCAGGTACAAGTGTAGGATTATGCAGTGACCAACCAGATGAACTAGGAATGCTATTACGAGGCACACGATCGAGAGATGGCGGAGCAGCAAGTAGAGCGGGAGATGTAGCGCACCTTCAGGGCAGAGTAAAGAGCACACACAGCATGGATGCGATAGTGGACTGAGAACTTCGGTAGTGGATTCTCTTTTCCACCACAGTTGCCAGCACGGGATTGATAGGGAGCTCCCACTTCCTTATCTTTGACTATTTTATTTATTTTCTTTGCTCTTTTCTGTGTTAGATTCTTTGTTTTGTGTGTTTGTTCATTTATTTTTGTTTTTGCTTTCTTGCTTGATTTTATTGTTAGTTTTGCTTGTTATGTGTTTTTATTTGTTTTTATTTGTTTTTACTTTCTTGCATGTTTGCATTTTTTTATTTTTGTGTGTTATTTGTGATTTGAATGACGTCCTACGTCATAACATAATCAAATTAGCTCTCAATTCTCTTCTCCAAAACCAAAAAGACCAAAAATGAATTTCTTTCTTTCTGGACAAAATTCAATACACGAATTGAGTAGATCAAACCTTGTGATGAAGGCTGATCGGATCGGCACAGGGCTCTGATACCACTTGACGTAGGCGTAGCGAAAGCGAACGAGAAAATAGGGTGAGCAAATTGATTCACACGAACTAAGTAAACAGATAAAGGATAAATTACAACAATCACTAACTCCCGTAGAGTGATTGAGGTTTGCTTGAGTCCACAAGTAGTTGATAAGAGGGCCAATCTATAGAACCACGGGAATCCACCCAAAATACTTAGGACGCTCCCAAAATAACTTGGCAACAAGTTTTCATTTTTCTTTCTTTCAAATCTGTCCAATCTATTACATATCACGTTCCTTTAATAAGGAAGTGAAAAAAAATGAAATTAAAGAGTGCATTAAGTGCTATGCCTTTCAGAATTCCTGAATTGAAGGAATCTGATTACAATGGCATTTATTGCTACTTATTGGCATTAAATGACTAACTTATTACATCAGAATGGAGGTTACATCATAGTAATAAGGCTGAGGATGAATTTCTTAATCAAATGGGCCATAATGTGCATGAAAATGGGCCTTTATAGATGGACCAGCAAGGCATACGAAATTGTCAATCTCCTTTTCATGCAATCACCATACATTCGTTAAACGTCCTACGTCACGATCTAGTTTTGGTTGTTCGTGATGTGAATGTGTATAATCATGAAGAACGTTGGACTGGATTTCATGAGCATGTAAACAAGTTGTTTGGACTGAATTCTGAAGCATCATGGAAAGTCATACATGAGAACGTGTGTATATTGTGGAAAGATCTTCAAAAGCTTGCTCGTGGAGCATTATTAGATGGTTTGTCATCATTTGAGGTGGATTCGATTGGTCTGGATGTTGCAAACTCAGATCATAAGCTTACAAAGTTCCTACGTGACAAACTGAAGCCAATCATCCATTTGAATGCTAAATGGATCGAGTACCCTCGGAAGTTGCCATTTAAGGTGGCGTAGCACGCGGAAGCAAATTGGAAATGCACGATTTAGATGGTCCAAATGAAAGGGTGAATGGGGATTAACGAAATGGAATTGGAATTAACTAAGGGAAATGGATGAAATGATACGAGCTAAGGGATATAAAATAAAAGGGTAGGTTTGATAATTTTGTACGAGTCCACGTAAAGATTTATGCGAGTCTATGCACAAAATGCAAATCCATGCACGTTCTATGCAAATCCATGCATAAGAATTACTCACGGTAATTCACAAGAGATAAACTCTCACTCAATCAATTCAATGATTCATAATATTTTTCTTGATTGTTTTATTCATTCGTGACGCAGCACGCAGAAGCGAATTGAACTAGCTAGAATTTTGGAATGGTCCGAACGAGAGATGAAGGGAATAACGAATGGAATTTGGAATTATCAAGGGGAAAATGGACGACAATGATGTGAACTAAGGATACAAAATTAAAGGATAGATTTTGTATGAGTCCACGTATGGGTTTAAGCGAGTCCATGCTTAGCAAGCAAGTCCATGCACGTTCTATGCAAATCCATGCATAAGAATTACTCACGATAATTCACAAGAGATAAACTCTCACTCAATCAACTCAATGATTCGTAATATTTTCCTTTCATTCCTTTTATTCATTCATTATCTTCCCTTTTAAAAGGGTGTACATCAGAAATCCCAAAGCTAGAAGTTACAAACGCACCTAATGCATTTATGATAAACACTAATGCCCTATTAACTATGCCTTAACAATTAACTCTTCAGCTGGTCACGCACAACCTTTCGCATACTCAGCTAGTCGATGTGCTTTTATTATGATTGTTCCCAATTTAAAGATTAAATTGAAAACTCAACGACATCAAGTTTCACTTATTTGAACACACGAGTTTGGTGCCCTTTCTTTAAACTGGATTGAACTGATTCCATCTAGGCATGCTCATTCAACATCCAAGTGGCACAAATTAGACAACCTAATTGGCACTTAGATGTCAAAGAGCGTGACCGGATGAAATCGGTAATTAGGTCACTAATGCTTGACTGAACCGATTCCATCCAGGCACGCTCATTCAACATTGAAGCTGGCACGAATTTGTCAAACTAATTGGCACTTCAATGTGAAAGAGCGTGACTGGGTAAAATCGGTTACCTTTGCTTGGTATGGTCACGGAAGAGAATGCCCTTTTATAGAGAGAATTGGCCAGGGTCTTGAAGCATTTCTCGATGTGGGACACGACAAAATAAATGATGTTTGTGGTCCTACGGCAATTCATTTCTTCCTTTTAAAAAGGGTTGATATGAATCTCAACGGAAAGATTCACAATACGGACCTATGCTACTTTAGGGTGGAAATCAGATCACAACTCACAATGAATCCGCAAGAACTAAGGCACAAAAACCTTAACCCTCCTCAAGACTCTTATGAACCTAGACCTAAAAGTCGTATCACGCCACAAACAAGGATGGAAGACTTGTTTGATAAGTGAAAGTTTGATTCTAGCTAAGACGACACACGAGCCTAAGCAAGAACACACATTGAGTATCAAAACTCACAAACTAGCCATAGCTAAGTTTAGGACGAAATTATTCTCAAAAGGTCTGCATATTATTGAATGAGGAAGCCTCTTTATATAGGCTCCAAAGTCTTACAACTTCCTAAACAAAAAGAACCCCTAAAAGGGAGCTTAATATTCTGGCTAAAACTAGCACTCCTAAAAAGTAGGAATTTGATTCTGGCAAAAGGGTGAAGTGTGTTCCTCCTTTCTCCACATCATATGTGTTCTTCAATCCGTGATGCACAGCCTTGTTGTCGAATTCCCAAGGGCATCCTAACAAGGTATGACATGCATCCATATCAAGAACATCGTAAATGACCTTGTCTTCGTACTTGCCAATAGATATTGGGACTTCACACTTTGAATGAACTTTTATGCCTCCTCCTGATTTGATCTAACCGATCGAATAGGGCTCTAGATGGGGCGTAGGCTTCAGACTGAGTTTCTCAACCATTTGCTTGCTTATGAAATTCTCTTGTGGTCCTCCATCAATGATTACTTTGCACACGTTTTCTCCGACATGACAACGTGTTCGGAAGAGGTTATATTTGATATGAAACTCATCGAGAATTCCACACAAACAGACCATTGCTACTTGTTTGAATGGAACAGATCATAACTCACAAGATCTTGCAAGAACTAAGGCATGTCAATGAGCCCTAACCCAAAGCAAAGACTTATGAACCTTGACCTTAGGTCGAATCATGCCACAAACAGTGTTGGCTCTCTGTTTGATAAGTGAAAGTTTTCATTCTAGCTAAGACGACTCTCTAGCCTAAGCAAGAACAACGAGTATCAAAACTCTCTCAATAGCTGAATGCTATGTATTCCGAATGGACAATAATGGTCTATGTTTTATTAAGTAAGGATGCCTTTATATAGGCTCCAAAGTCTCAAAATAATCCTAAACAATCTAACTCCTAAAGAGGAGTTCTTATTCTGGCCGAACTAAATAGCTTAAACAAGAACAAAAATATAAGCTAAATAATAAGCAAACTAACACATCCTAATCAAGAAGATTGCACGTCCAAAATAGTTGATTCTTCTTGTGTGCCAAGCAACCAGATTAGGTGTGGATCTTCAAGCTTCCAAAATAGCCTCCAATACGTTCATTGGCTTTGCATGGACGTGCATGGGCTTGTGCGCACGAGTTTGAGCATAAGTCCATTAAAATCAGATTGCAACTTCCTAGCTCTTGCCATTGTCATTGGACCAATTGGAACTTGAACTTGTCGTGAGTCTACAAGCTTGATAGTAGGTGCATCCATAGGCGTGATCACATCATTCCCCTCCTCTTGAAAAGGATTTGTTCCTCAAATCATCACCTACATCAAACGGACTCAAGTCAGCAACATTGAATGAAGCACTAACATTATACTCACCAGGTAGGTCAAGCTTGTAAGCATTGTCATTGATGCGTTCAAGCACTTGAAATGGACCATCGCCAAGAGGCAGTAACTTAGATCTTCGTTGTGCGGGGAAATGCTCCTTTCTCATATGCAACCAGACCCAATCACCTGGTTCAAAGACAACTTGGCGTCGTCCCTTATTTGCTTGTCTTGCATAGTGCTCTGTTCACTTCTCAATGTTCATTCTTGCCTTTTCATGCAACTGCTTAACAAATTCAGCCTTCTTCTTGCCATCTAAGTTAACATGCTCACTCGAAGGTAAAGGTGATAAATCCAATGGAGTCAAAGGATTAAACCCATAAACAAGTACAAAAGGTGAATATTGGGTAGCAGAATGAACTGATCTATTATAAGCAAATTCAACATGTGGCAAACAATCTTCCCAAGTCTTAATATTATGCTTAATGAGTGCCCTTAAGAGGGTAGACAATGTTCTATTCATAACCTTAGTTTGACCATCAGTTTGTGGATGACAAGTAGTAGAGAATAACAACTTAGTACCTAGCTTGCACCACAAGGTCTTCCAAAAATAACTCAAGAACTTTGCATCTCTATCCGAAATAATTGTCCTAGGCATGCCATGCAACCTAACAACCTCTCTAAAGAACAAATCAGCAACATTAGAAGCATCATCAGTTTTATGACATGGAATGAAATGTGCCATCTTAGAAAACCTATCTACCACCACAAAGATTGAATCTCTCCCACGTTTAGTTCTAGGCATTCCTAACACAAAATCCATAAAGATATCAATCCAAGGCTCACTAGGTATAGGTAGAGGGGTGTACAAACCGTGGGGTTTTACCTTGGACTTGGCTTGCTTGTAGGTTATGCAACGACCACAAACTCTCTCAACGTCTCTCTTCATGTGTGGCCAATAGAAATGATCTTGTAGTATCGCCAAGGTCTTTGTAATTCCAAAATGCCCCATCAATCCTCCTCCATGTGCCTCCTGAATAAGTAACTCTCGTATAGACCAGTTAGGCACACAAAGCTTATTTTCACGAAACAAGTAACCTTCATTCCAAAAGAACTTACCAAATGCACTTCTTTCAGCTGATCTAAACAACTCGCCAAAATCAATGTCATCAACATACATCTCTTTAATGTGTTCAAAACCAAGTAGTTTAGCATCAAGAGTTGAGATCAAGGTGTACCTTCGTGATAGTGCATCAGCCACTACATTTTCCTTACCTTGCTTGTAGCGAATGACATAAGGAAATGTCTCAATAAACTCCACCCATCGTGTATGCCTCTTATTCAGCTTATGTTGCCCCTTCAAATGCTTCAATGATTCGTGATCACTGTGAATCACAAACTTCTTGGGCCACAAGTAATGCTGCCATGTCTCCAAAGCTCTAACTAGCACATACAACTCCTTGTCATAAGTTGGATAGTTCAAAGTTGCACCACTGAGCTTCTCACTAAAGTATGCAATTGGTCGCCCCTCTTGCATGAGAACAGCTCCAATTCCAATTCCTGAGGCATCACACTCTATTTCAAAAGTCTTAGAAAAATTAGGTAAAGCTAACAAAGGTGTATTAGTTAACTTCCCTTTTAGTAGTTGGAATGCATTTTCTTGAGCCTCTCCCCAACTAAATCCAACGTTTTTCTTGATGACTTCAGTGATGGGTACGGCTATGCTACTAAAGTCCTTCACAAATCTCCTATAAAAACTAGCTAGCCCATGAAAGCTTCTAACATTAGCAACACTTGTAGGGCTTGGCCAATCTCGTATAGCTCTAATCTTTTCCTCATCAACCTGTATTCCATTAGCACCAACAACAAAACCCAAGAATACAAGTTTATCCGTACAAAATGTGCACTTCTTGAAGTTGGCATACAACTGATCCTCTTTAAGTGCATCTAGGACAGATTTTAAATGCTCAATGTGTTCTTCCATGCTCTTGCTATAAATAAGTATGTCATCAAAATAAACAACTACAAATTTGCCAATGAATGGTCGTAAAACATGATTCATAAGGTGCATGAATGTGCTGGTGCATTAGATAATCCAAAAGGCATACCCATCCATTTATACAAACCATACTTTGTTTTAAACACTTTTTTCCATTCATCACCTTCTTTCATGCGAATTTGATGATAACCACTTTTCAAATCAATCTTTGAAAACATGCAAGAACCATGCAACTCATCTAACATGTCATCTAAACGAGGGATAGGGTGACGATATTTTACCGTTATGTTGTTGACTGTGCGGCAATCAATACACATTCTCCACGATCCATCCTTCTTGGGCACAAGTAGGACGGGAACAGCACATGGACTCATGCTTTCTTATACGTACCCTTTTTCTAAAAGCTCGTTGACTTGTCTCTCAAGTTCCTTTGTTTCTTCAGGATTGCTCCTATATGCATGTCGGTTAGGTACCGTAGATCTTGGAACAAAGTCTATCTGATGCTCAATCCCTCGGATGGGTGGCAAACCAGGTGGTAGCTCCTCTGGGAAGACATCTTTGTAATCCTGCAAGAGAGAAACAACCATACTAAGCAAATGTGGTTCAAGCTCGTTAGTGTTTAAAAGTGCCTCTCTATACCGAAGTAAGATCATAGGCTTTTTTTCAAAACATGCTTGCTTGATGTCACTTGCTCCCACATAGTAACTCTTTTTCCAACTCTCGGATTTTCTCTCATTGGCTGATCCAATTTCTGTTTTTCCAGCTTCTTTTGATCTCTCAATTATTTCCTCTCCATTGGCCATTTTTCTCATTTTTTTCTCGGATTCTTCTCTCCTCTCATTCTTCTTTCTCTTATCTTGCTCCCTTTTCTCATCACTCTCTTGTTGTAACTTCTTTTGATCTTCACAAACTTGTGATGGTGACAAGGGTGCCAAGGTGAACATGCTCTTTTTAAGCATGAATGAGTACTTGTTGGTGTAGCTATCATGATGCACTTTCCTATCAAATTGTCACGACCTCGCTAGCAAAAGATGACCTGCTTGCATTGGCACAACATCATACAACACTTCATCTTCATAGTTGCCAATGCGGAATGCCACCAATACTTGCTTCATCACTCGCACTTCTCCACTATCATTTAGCCATTGAAGTTTGTAGGTTTTAGGGTGTCTCCCAGTAAGTAACCCTAACTTCTCCACCATGGTAGTGCTTACAACATTAGCACAACTGCCCCCATCTATGATAACACTACACACTTTGTCTTTGACATAGCACCTTGTGTGAAAGATGTTCTCTCTTTGAGCTACATTGTCTTCTCTAACTTGCACGCTCAATGCTCTCCGAATGACAAGAGTGAGCCCTTCTATAGCTTGGTATTCCTCTTTGGACATACCTTTGGATGAATGCAAGTCTTCTCGCTTCGAATCTTCCTCCTCAGTCTCAACCTCTCCGCTTTCTCGAATCACCATGACTCGCTTGTTGGGGCATTAGCTTGAGATGTGACCTATGCCTTGACACTTAAAGCACTTAATGTCGCGATTCCTTGCTGGAGGGGTTTCCACTTTCTTTTGAGGATTTGCACTTGAGCTCTCAGTCTTATGTTCTACTTTGGTTGCTTGTGGCTTGTCAAACTTGTCAAACTTCTTTGAATAGCTTGGTTTCTAAGTAGAACCCGTTGTAGCTCTAGTTCCTCCTTCCTTTCTCTTGAGTTGCTTTTCAACCTTGGTTGCCATATGCACTAGTTCCTCCAACTCCACATAGTGTTGCAACTCAACTTTATCTTGAATATCAGGATTGAGTCCATTCAAAAACCTTGCCATTGTGACTTCCCTTTCTTCATCTACATCAGCTCGTATCATGGCCATCTCCATCTACTTGTAATACTCCTCCACACTCATACTTCCTTGCCTCATTCCTTGTAACTTCTTATAGAGCTCTCTATAGTAGTGACTGGGAACAAACCTTTTCCTCATTACCACCTTCATCTCCTCCCAAGTGGCTATAGGATGCTCTCTATTTTGCCTCCTGCTTGTCACAAGTTGATCCCACCAAGTTATAGCATAATCAGTGAACTCAGTGATGGCAAGTTTTACCTTTCTTGCTTCAGAGTGTTCATAGCAATCAAACACAAACTCAATCTTCTTTTCCCACTCTAAATAAGCTTTCGGATCAGCATGACTAGCAAAGGTATGTATCTTGAGTTTGATACTTCCCATGTTATCTTCTCTCCTTGGTCTTGCTTCTCTATCTTCTCTTGGTTGATGCTCAACCCTCGGTCTCCTATAGTTTCTCACGGATCTTGCATCACCTTCTCGATCAGAATTTTCTCCACTTGAGCCTCCTAGAGGAGCCCTCCTCCTAGGTACACGAGCTTCTCCTTCAAGCATGTCATCCCAAGGTGCCAACCTTCGGGGTGCTTGAACTCCTCTCTTTGGTAGCTGAGTATTGCGTGAACCCTCTATCGCATTCATGCGTTCTTGCAATGGCTCAAGTTCCTCTCGCATTACATGTTGAAATCTCCCTATCAACGCTTCTGTATAGACCTTAAGGTCCACATCAGCCAAGGTACGTTGCCTATCTTCTTCGTTTCCTTGAGACATAGTGCTGCAAGAAAGAAAATTAGTTAGTTCAAATATGGCCTCACAAGTTCACTCCCTTACGTGTTTGCTCTCAATGTAAGGTGCACTCAAGTTCACTCGTGTTTGCACTCAATTATTGGCTTTTCTCTCTAAGGTACACACACACTCTTGTCTTTTTCCTCTTGTGATACTTGTATGTTCTTACTCAAGCTAGCTCAGCCCTTGCTCGAACTACAAATTTCACAAAACAAACAGAAGGTTATCCGCTCGTTTCCTTGTGGAAAAAGGCTCTTTCTTTCCTATTTGATCTTCCTCTTTAGTCTTGCGCGCGTCCCCTTTCTTTCTTGACTTGTCCGCGTTTCTTCTTTTGTCCGCAAGCCTTTCTTATTTAGTTGCATGCCTAATTTGGTCTTCACTTCCCCTTCTCTCGTCCGCGTGTCTTGCTTGTTTAGTTCGCACGCCTAAATAGTCTTGCTTCCTCTTTTGTGCAAGCTTAAATAGTCTTGCGAGCTCCTGTTTGGTGCGTTCTCTTTTCTTCTTCCTTTTTTTTCTTTTTCTTTTCTTTTCTTTTCTTTCTTTTCTTTTCTTTTCTTTCTTTCTTTTCTATTTGAATTCGCTCTCTTTCTTTTCTCTCTTCCCTCAACCGAACGCAACCAAACTCGAAACAATCAAGCTCAACCACAAAACAAGATGAGTTACGAATGAAAATTCAACAAAATGAAATCACGTATAGATAGTAGCAAGCCGTAGCTCTGATACCAAATGATATGAAACTCGTCGAGAATTCCACACAAATGGATCGTTGCTACTTGTTTGAATGGAACAGATCATAACTCACAAGATCTTGCGAGAACTAAGGCACGTCAATGAGCCCTACCCCAAAGCAAAGACTTATGAACCTTGACCCTAGGTCGAATCACGCCACAAACAGTGTTGGCTCTCTGTTTGATAAGTGAAAGTTTTCGTTCTAGCTAAGATGACTCTCGAGCCTAAGCAAGAACAACGAGTATCAAAACTCTCTCAATAGCTGAATGCTATGTGTTCCGAATGGACAATAATGGTCTACGTTTTATTAAGTAAGGATGCCTTTATATAGGCTCCAAAGTCTCAAAATAATCCTAAACAATCTAACTCCTAAAGAGAAGTTCTTATTCTGGCCAAACTAAATAGCTCCTATTCGGGCCGAACTAAATAGCTTAAACAAGAACAAAAATATAAGCTAAATAATAAGCAAACTAACACATCCTAATCAAGAAGATTGCACGTCCAAAATAGTTGATTCTTCTTGTGTGCCAAGCAACCAGATTAGGTGTGGATCTCCAAGCTTCCAAATAGCCTCCAATACATGCATGGGCTTTGCATGGACGTGCATGGGCTTGTGCACACGAGTTTGAGTCCAAACTTCTTCCATAAGTCCATTAAAATTAGATTGCAACTTCCTAGCTCTTGCTCTTGTCATTGGACCAATTGGAACTTGAACTTGCCGTGAGTCTACTAGCTTGATAGTAGGTGCATCCATAGGCTTGATCACATCAATGTCATTGTGACTTATCCTTCTTCTCTGCAGCAAGTGACAATTTCCTTAAAACAGCACAATACTCGTTGCTATCATCAGAATCATCATGGTTTTCCTCTTCACTTATGTCAATCGGGGCATAAACATATGCACTAACGTGATCTTCTTCCTCATCTTCTTGTTCAATGGTTTGATTGAATTTTCTTTTCGGGCAATCACTAGAGATGTGTCCGAGTTCATTGCATTTATAACAACAGATCTTGGAATTTGTTTTGGTCTCAATCTCTTTGCCTTTGCCTTGTGAAGTTTCAGGGAAATCCCTGGCTTTGCTCGTTGTTTTTGGATCATTCGTGCTAACTGCCACATTATCCGATCCCTTGCCATAATTAGAACTCCCTCCTAATCCGGAATAACGCGTAGAAATCATACGTTTCTTCTTCAGAGCCGCTCCAATCTTTCGGGCCTTCGCACATGCATCATGGAAATAGATGAACATGTCAAATTCCATGCGTGACTTGATTTCGAAGTGTAAACCATCTATAAAGCGTGTAATGAGTTGATCATCATTGTCCTCAAGCGCATGAACTCCGTGATGTATTCATCCAAGCGCATGAACTCCGTGATGTATTCATCCACAGATCGAGTCCCTTGCGTGCATGACAAGAATTGTGCGTAAAGGGTTTGGTGGTGGTCTACTAGAAGGAAACGCTCCCTTACGGCCTGATCCATGGAAGGCCAATCACATATGTGCCTTTCACCTCTTCTCCTTCTCACTTCTTGTTCCTTTATCTGCCACACAGCTGCACCCGATTCATGTTTAAACACGATGTAGTTAACTTTTTGCTCTTTCGTAAGATCCATGCAGTCAAAATACTTCTCGACTAAATCGATCCAATTCAAAAATCCTTCCACGTCAAGATCGCCCTAGAATTTCTCTATATTCATTTTAAAAGGCCGATTTGTATGTCGTGCATGATCAATTTCCCATTCATCACATCTTAAGTCGTGTACTTCTTCTCTATGTGCATGGCGCGCTCCTTCACCTCTCCCTCCACCTCTTGCACCACGAACGCCTCTTCCTCCCCTTCTAGCAAGGAGAGTCGCGTCTGAATCTACATCCTCCTCCTCTTCATGATGAATTAGAGCCACGGGAGGTTGTACCGCGGGTGGTTGAATCACCAAGTTGTCCAAACTGATGTGAGACCATCCAATAATGAGCAAGGAGCAATGCAGGTTCCCATTGGGCCAATTACAAGAGCAAGAGCCAAGAAGCTTCAATCTGAACTCAACGGATTCATTCAAGGCTTTTGGGCTCAAGTTGACACAATCAAGCCTAAAGACAAACATGATAAGCCCGTTCACCTTATTAGCATCCTTCCAGAAGCTTAGCATGCAAGCATGCACATGATATTCCTTTGGATGCAAGGAATCTTCTTATTTTGGAAGTTAGCTTATTATTTAGTTAAGTCTTAGCTTGATTAGGAAACTATATTCCAGCAACTTTGACTTGTTTAGGAATAAGATATATGCTTTTAGACTTCCTAAAAAGCATGTTTAGATTCATTCTTATTTAGTTCTTGTTTAGTTTGTTATTCGGCCCAGATTAGGGCTTATGCTTATTTCGACTAGATTGCAAACCCTTATTAGTGTTAGTTTATTTAGGAAGTTGATGTACTTTGGAGCCTATATAAAGGGGCCTACGTTTATTAATGAAGGCACACAACTTTGATATTCAGAATTCTCTAGCATATGGCTAATTTGGTGAGTTGATACTCATTGTGCGTTCTTGGTTAGGCTAGTGTGTCGCTTAGCTAGGGCAACGTTTTTCACTTATCAAATGGTTCTTCCATCACCATTTGTGGCGTGATTCGACTACAAGGCTTGGGTTCATGACTTCCAATTAGTCGGGTTAGGGTGAGCCTTTACCAAAGTTCGAGCATTGCGTGGTTGGAGTTGAAGTCTTTCTCATCCAGCAAGTAGCAACGGTCTATTCGTGTGGAATTCATTACGAGTTTCATATCATTCAGTAATGTTGTTAACGGCTCGGCAATCAACACACATTCTCCATGATCCATCCTTCTTTGGCACAAGTAGGACTGGAATAGCACATGGAATCATGCTTTCTCTTACGTACCCTTTCTCCAAAAGCTCGTTTACTTGCCTCTCAAGTTCTTTTGTTTCCTCTGGGTTGCTTCTATAGGCTGGTCGATTTGGAATTGTTGCTCCCAGGACAAAATCAATATGATGTTCAATCCCTCTTATTGGTGGTAAACCTGGTGATAATTCTTTGGGAAAGACATCCTCATAATCCTGCAAAACAGATTTAGCCATGCTTGGCAATTATGAATCAAGCTCGTATGTAACCAAAAGTGTCTCCCTATACCGAAGTAAGATCATTGAATTCTTTTCAAAACAGGCTTGTTTAACCTCACTTGCTCTCATATAGTAGTTTTTTTCTATCCCTTGGATTTTCTCTCATTGGCCGTTGTTAATTCTATTTTTATGGCTTCTTTTGTTTTCTCATTTATTTCCTCTCTTTTGGCCGACTTATCTTTCTATTTTTCGGCTTCTTCTCTCCTCTCATTCTTCTTTTTCTTGTCACGTTCTCTTTTCTCATCACTTTCTTATTGTAACTTCTTTTGATCTTCACACACTTGCGATAGTGTCAATAGTAGCAAAGTGATTATTCTCTTCTTTAGCATGAACATGTACTTGTTAGTGTAGCCATCATGATGCACTTTCCTATCAAACTGCCATGGCCTCCCTAGCAATAGATGGCCAGCTTGCATTGGTACAAAATCGCACAACACGTCATCTTCATAGTTGCCAATACAGAATGCTACCAAAACTTGCTTCATCACTCGCACTTCTCCACTGTCATTTAGCCATTGTAGTTTGTAAGGTTTAGGGTGTTTTCTAGTGAGCAACCCTAACTTCTCCACCATGATAGTGCTTGCAACATTAGCACAACTTCCTCCATCTATGATGACACTACACACTTTGTCTTTCACATAGCACCTTGTATGGAAAATTTTTTCTCTTTGAACCACATCAGCTTCTTCTTTCACTTGCACACTCAATGCTCTCCTACTTACAAGAGTAAGTTTCTCAGCTACCTCATACTCCTCCTCGGATACATCCTCTAAAGAGGGCATACTTTCATGCTCCGAATCCTTTTCTTCAGTTTCAATCTCTCTGCTTTCTCTAATCACCATTGCTTGCTTGTTAGGGCATTGACTTCAGATATGTCCTCTGCCTTGGCACTTAAAGCTCTTGATGTCTCAGTTTCTTGCTGGAGTGATGTCCACCTTCTTTTGAGCTTGAGAGCTCTCGGATTTTTGCTCTACTTTGGCTGCTTGAGTCTCCAATTGGTGCTCTCGTCTTATGCCTTTGTGACTCACCACTAGCTTGCTGGTTGTCACGTGAATTCACTACGGCATCCATGAATAGATGCAAAGGCTCCAACTAAACTTGCACCATCTTCTCGAGCTTCCTGGATAAGGCTTCTACTAACATCTTGAGGTCTATATTCTCCATAGCTTGACCTTCTTTAGACATGTCTTGCTTCAAGAAAAGTTTGGTTAGTCAAAAAAATATGGCCTCACAAGTTCACTACCTTACGTGTTTGCTCTCAATGTAAGGTGCACTCAAGTTCACTCGTGTTTGCACTCAAATATTGGCTTTTCTCTCTAAGGTATTCACACACTCTTGCCTCTTTCCACTCGTGATACTTGCACGTTCTTACTAAAGCTAGTACCACCTTTGCTTGAACTATAAGTTTCACAAAACAAATAGAATTCCTTCCGCTTGCTTCCTTGCGTGATAAGGTTCTTTCTTTCCTGTTCGGCCTCCTCCTTTGTCTTGTGTGTTCCTCCTTCCTTTTCTTGATTCGTCCTTGTCTTCTTTTTGATCTGCAAGCTTACCTGTTTAGCTCACACACCTGTTTTGGTCTTTGTTTCCTCTTTTGCATGCAAGCCTCCTTGTTTTGGAACGTTTTTCCTTCTTGCGAATGCCTATTTAGTCTTGCAACTTCCTGTTTGGTGCCTTCCTTTTCTTCTTTCCTCCCTTTTTTTGTTCTTTTCGTTTTTTCCTTTTTTTTTGTTTCCTTTTCTGTTTTTCTCTCTTTTTTTTGTTCTTTTTCTTTTTCTTGACCGAAAGCAACCAAACTCAAAATGAATCAAGTTACTTGGATGCAAACAAAACTAATTGAATGCTAAACGTAAATAAAGGATAAGTAGTAGCAAGCCGTAGCTCTGATACCAAATGATATGAAACTCATAATGAATTCCACACAAACGGATTGTTGCTACTTGCTAGATGAGAAAGACTTCAACTCCAACCACGCAATGCTCGAAGTTTGGTAAAGGCTCACCCTAACCCGACCAATTGGAAGTCACAAACCCAAGCCTTGTAGTTGAATCATGCCACAAACGGTGATGGAAGAACCATTTGATAAGTGAAAAATGTTGCCCTAGCTAAGCGACACACTAGCCTAACCAAGAACGCACAATGAGTATCAACTTGCCAAATTAGCCGTATGCTAGAGAATTCTGAATATCAAAGTTGTGTGCCTTCATTAATGAATGTAGGCCCCTTTATATAGGCTCCAAAGTATATCAACTTCCTAAATAAACTAACACTAATAAGGGTTTGCAATCTAGCCAAAATAAGCATAAGCCCTAATCTGGCCGAATAACAACCTAAACAAGAACTAAATAAGAATGAATCTAAACATGCTTTTTAGGAAGTCTAAAAGCATATATCTTATTCCTAAACAAGTCAAAGTTGCTGCAATATAGTTTCCTGATCAAGCTAAGACTTAACTAAATAATAAGCTAACTTCCGAAATAAGAAGATTCCTTGCATCCACAGGAATATCACGTGCATGCTTGCATGCTAAGCTTCTGGAAGGATGCTAATAAGGTGCACGGGCTTAGCATGTTCGTCCTTGGGCTTGATTGCATCAACTTGAGCCCAAAAGCCTTGAATGAATCCGTTGAGTTCAGATTGAAGCTTTTTGGCTCTTGCTCTTGTAATAGGCCCAATGGGAACTTGCATTGCTCCTTGCTCATTTTTGGATGGTCTCACATCACAAACGAAAAAGAATTGCTTGGATCGCATTTTCAAGATTGGTGAATCTTGTATTCATATCTGGACGTGGTTGATCTGGATCCATGCAATTTTTGAACGGTTATTTAGTGGTGTAAGGAAGGTAAGTGAGGCATGGATCAATTGATCACGTAACCCTGATGCACGGTTTAGTGTATAGATCTCTCAACTCACCGGGTTGTAAGAAAATTCTCTCTTTCACTCTCAACTCAATATAGAAATTGAGTCGAATCTCACCAATGCTCTGATACCACTTGACATAGGGCATCGGAATGTTTTGACTCAAAGTGGTGCATTTGGATTTGGTACGTAAGATTGAAGATAAATCTTAATCTATGCAACTTTCGTAGCAAGAACAAGATGGGTTTGTAAACAAACAGCCAGCAAAGGGCAAGATAATGAACGTATGAATCCACGTACTAAACTTATGAATCCACACAAGGTTCATGCAAGTCCATGCACAAGTAAATTATGCAAAGGGTAATTTAAGTGATAAGTCTCAATATTCATTCATAGGTGTCTTGATTACATCAATTGGACTTACATTTATAATCAAACAAAAATGAAAAGACTTGGCTGGTCATAATGCTTACTTGGCCAAGGGACAAACAAAACAAACCTATCCAATTGTAAATAATATAGCTTAGAAGCGTATTTGTCAAGTTGATTGCACAATTCACTCAACTCTCTCACTCGGCCACACTGATCTATACGTTGTATACTTGGTTTAGTACGTTTTGGTCAGGTTTGATAGTGCAAATGGTAAGGAAACAAAAGATAACTTGTGTATCTTGACAACTGCCATCGATCAAACACAAGGGGTCCTAAAAACTAGGATGGCCAGCTAGGACAACCAAACACGAACAACAAGGGACGCACCCTACACGGTCGCACCGTACAATTCAGACAACAAGTCTTGATTTGGAAAATCTCAATTCAATTGATTATTCGGAGCTGGGAAAACAACTTAAGGAAGGCATGGATTAGGGCCATATTCAATTCGGCCTACATCCAGCTTTAACCCTCCTCATTATGGCAAATATTTTCTTGCCTTATGAGCATCCAGCGTTCGGAATTCAAAAGAGTGCACGCAATTACATCTTATTAAACAAGGAAATAAAAGCTGGTCCATTAAATGCAAACCCTAGCTCCATGCAACTCCATGCGGACGTGCACACAATAGCAACTTCCTTCATTAAGCAAGGCACGCACTTCCTTCAATAGGCAAGACACGCACGGATGGAGCTAGGCTTGACCAGACGGTCCTACGTCATCCTCCCCTCTTTAGGATTTTGCTCGTCTCGAGTAGTAAGCTTTGATGGCAAAGGGAAGGCATCAAAATAAGGCGTCAAATCAGCAACGTTGAAGGTGTTGGAGACACCATACTCCTCTGGAAGGTCAACCTTGTATGCACTGTCACTAATTTGCCTTAGGATCTTGAAAGGACCGAACTTCCTTGCTTGCAATTTTCCACCCATGTTGGCTGGCATCCTCTCTTTTCTAAAGTGCACATCAGTTGCTCTCCCGACTAAAAAATTTGCACTTTTCTATGGTTGTCAATCCTTGCTTTCCCCTTGGCATAAGTTGAAGTCAGCCTGCTCCTCACAGCCTTAAGTACTTCTTTGGCATGCTCGGCAAACTCCACGGCCAAAGTGTTGGCTTTGCCCGGCCTTGGTAATTCAGCTACATCAACAAGCAAGTTAGGAACTTTGGTATAAACCAAAGAAAATGGGGAGTGCCCCGTGGACCTGTGCACCGCACCATTGTAGGCAAATTCAACAATTAGCAAGGCAAGATCCCATTGCCGCTTCTTGTCATACCAAAGGCTATGGAGCAAACTTCCAAGGGTGCGGTTGGTGACTTCAGTTTGTCCATCCGTTTGCGGATGCGCGGTTGAACTATACTAAAGTGTAGAATCGAACATGATCCACAATATCTTCCAAAAGGTGGCAAGAAACTTCACATCACGGTCAGAAGTGATACTCTTCGGCACACCATGCAACTTTACCACTTCCTTGAAGAACAATCGAGCAATTCCGCGTGCATCTGAGGTTTTCTTGCAAGGTATGAAATGTGCCATTTTGCTTAGCCTGTCAATAAAAACAAATATAGAATCTACACCACGTGGAGTCCGTGGTAACCCCAAAATGAAGTTAGCATAGAACACACGGAAGCAGTTCGAACCAATTAGGGTTTTTGCTCTGATTTGGATAAGAACAACGAACTTAAAGGATAATTCACCTAAACTAATCCTTCCGAATTGGTTTAGATGTCGCTTGAATCCACAAGCAGCCAATTAAAGAGGGCCAATCTTGAATAATGTTCGCAAGTCCATGCAAACACAAGAACGCTTAGGCAAGCAATTCGATAATTTGGATAATTAATCTTGGATATCTTTATTCATGCATTCGATCCAACATATAAAGGAAAATGATACTTGTAACGTTGGATGGTCATAAAGCCACATCGTCCAATGTTCTTTATGAACATAAAAGTTTTAACTATAATTAAACTATGATTCATGTGGATTTATTGGCATTCATTCGAGAATCTTATTGGACTTGGACTTATTAACTACGTACAAAACAAAATGCAAAATGATACGAACTGAATACGAAAGTTTATGCCAAAGTTCCCATAAAACGAAATGTGAACATTTGGTCTAGTCTTGACTTGAACTTGAGGTTTGAGGATTAGGACTTGATCGAGCTAGACGTCCTACGGTAGAAGTCAATGCTCAAATCTTCCTAAATGTCTTGCGGAATGGGAAAAGGCATATACAAACCAGTGTTGTGCACTCCTCCCTTGGTTTCTTGGCACACACGATAATGTTTCACCAACCTTGCAACTTCTTTTGTCATGTTGGGACAAAAGAAACGTTCACCAACAGCAGCCAAAGTCTTATCTTGACCTAGATGTGCTGCGAGGCCTCCACCATGCAATTCCCACAACAAATGCTCACGTAGTGAAGTTCGGGGAATATAGAGTTGGTTACCTCTCATCAGGAAGCCATCATGCACGTGGAATTCCCATCGCCTTTCCCACCCTTGCACTTAGTCCATATGTCTCCAAAGTCCGCATCATCTTCATATAACTCTCTCAGCTCATCAAAAGAAGTCACCTTACCTCGCCATTCTGTTAGGAGTGCGACCCTCCTACTAAGAGCATCCACGACCACATTCTGTGCCCCGCTCTTGTGCATGATCTTGAAGGGGAATTTTTAAAGGTAAGTGGTCTATCTCGCATGCATTTGGCTCGTAAACTTGGATTGGTCATAAAGGTATTTGAGAGCTCGATGATCTGAATAAAGGACAAACTCTTTGCCAATAAGATAATGCTCCCACATCTTCAAGGCATGAAAAAGAGCGTAGAACTCTTTCTCATACATTGTCCAAGTTTGGCGATGCTTACTTAGCTTCTCGCTGAAGTAAGCAATGGGACATTTCTCTTGTGAAAGAACAACCCCAATCCCTACTCCAGAGGCATCCACATGAACCTCAAACACCTTTCCAAAGTTAGGTAATGCAAGCACGGAGGTTGAGCTCAGCTTCTCCTTCAACTTGTTGAATGCTTTATCCATTTCTTTGTTCCAATCCAAAACAACTCCCTTCTTGGTCAAGGATGTCAATGGAGAAGCAACCTCACTGAACCCCTTAATGAAATGCCTATAGAAGGCTGCAAGGCCAAGGAAACTTCGGACTTGAGACACATTCTTTGGTCTTGGCCAATTCCAAATCACTTCCACCTTATTCTGGTCCACTAGAATCCCATCTTCACCAATGATGAATCCAAGAAATAAAAGCTTCCTCTGCCAGAATACGCACTTCTTCAAGTTCGCACTAAGCTCATTTTCGCGTAGTGCAACAAAAACTCTCCTCAAATGCTCCACATGCTCAAGCTCCGACCGGATGTACACCAATATGTCATCAAAGTATATGACCACAAACTTGTCAAGAAAGGGCTTTAATACCTGGTGCATCAATCTCATGAATGTACTTAGAGTGTACGTGAGTCCGAATGGCATTACAAGCCACTCAAACAAGCCATCACAAGTTTTAAACACTGTTTTCCACTCATCTCCAGGTCTTGGAGATGCCTAAATCTTCAGGTAAATCGAGCACATAGGCATTGTCATTGATGTGATCTCGGCGGGAGAAACACAAGTGTTACGGATCTATTGGTTCTTAGGATGAAGTAGACTTCAAACCCACGAACTGAGCCAGCAAGAACCTCGGTAAAAGAGCCTCAACCCGAGCCACGAACAATTTGAGAACCTCACATCAAGGTCGAATCACGCCACAAACAAGGATGGAAGACTTGTTTGATAAGTGAAGATAAAGTTCAAGCTAAACGACAATCAAGCTTAGGCATGAACAAGAAGAGTTATCAAACTCTCTAAGTCAAAGACTTAATACTCAATTGTATTCTGAATATGGGGTGGGTTGTCCACATTTTATTACATAGGATAGCCTTTATATAGGCTCCATAAGTCTCAAATATTCCTAAACAAACTAACTCCTAAAAAGGAGCATGCAATCTGACCAAATTATACTTATTCCTGAAGAGGTGAATTCTGGT
>SOPF01016365.1:37834-68630 GCA_012979155.1 Hypericum perforatum
TTTAGCTTGAACTTTATCTTCACTTATCAAACGAGTTTGCCATCCTCATTTGTGGCGTGATTCGACGTGACTTGGAGTTCTCAGATTGCTCTTGGCTCGGGTTGAGGCTCTTTTGCCGAGGTTCTTACTGGTTTAGTTCGTGGGTTTGAAGTCTACTCCATCCTAAGCAACAATAGATCCGTAAATTTGTGTTTCTCCTACCGAGATCATATCAGTCATGCACACAGTGTAGAACTTGGTAAGGACCAAACTTCTGGGCTTATAACTTGCCACCTAAGTGAGCAGGCATTCGTTCCTTACAAAAGTGAACCATGACACAATCTTCAGGCATAAAGATCTGAGCACGATGATGCTCATCAGTTCGTGCTTTTTCCTTAGCATAATTTGCTTCAAGATGCTTCTTAACAGCATCAAGCACACTATGTACATGCTCCGCATAAGACATGGTAGTTGTATTGGCACGAGAAGGTCGTGGCACCAATGAAACATCCACCAAATGATTAGGCACCTTCGTATAGACTAAGGCAAATGGTGATGTCCCCGTAGACCGGTGCATAGCCCCATTATAGGTGAATTCGGCAATTGGCAAAGCAAGATCCCATTGCCTCTTGTGCTCATGACAAAGACTTCGAAGTAAATTTCTAAGGGTTCGATTCATAGCCTCAGTCTGACCATCAGTTTGGGGATGCACGGTTGTGCTAAACTTCAATGTAGCATCAAACATATGCCATAAGGTCTTCCCGAAGCTAGCCAAAAACTTTGCATCACGATCAGATACTATAGGCTTTGGAACTCCATGCAAATGTACCACTTCACGAAATAAATGACGTGCAACAGCTGATGCATCATTGGTTTTCTTGCATGGCACGAAATGAGCCATCTTAGACAATCTATCAACGATCACAAATATGGAGTCTGCACCTCTCGGAGTTCGAGGCAAACCAAGGACAAAATCCATAGACAAATCTTCCCAGATTACATTCGAAATTGGCAAAGGTGAGTACAAGCCAGAATTATTTGTGGTACCTTTGGTTTCTTGGCAAATACGGCAATGTCAAACATACTTCGCAACCTCCCTTGCCATCCGTGGCCAATAAAACCTATCTTGCAAGGCTGAGAGGGTTTTATCTCTTCCAAGGTGCGCGGATAACCCTCCACCATGCAATTCCAAAATCAGTTGCTCCCTCAACGAAGTCTTGGGAATGCACAGTTGATTTCCCTTCAAAAGAAATCCATCTTGCAAATAATAGTGATCAACACTCGTTCCATTCATACACTTCGACCAAATTGCACCAAAATTAGCATCATCTTCGTATTGCTCTAAATGCAATCAAAAGCAATAATTGTACCACAGAGCTCAATGAGTAATGCCATTCTCCTACTCAAAGCATCCGCTACAATGTTCTGAGCTCCACTCTTATGTGTGATCCTAAATGGAAACTTCTGTAAGTAGGTGCACCAACGTGCACGCATGGGATTGCTCAACTTGGTCTGATCATGTAGAAACTTTAAGGCATGATGATCAGTATATAAAATGAATTCCTTACCTACAAGGTAATGTTCCCAAGTCTTTAGAGCTCGAAACACGGCATAGAACTCATTTTCATACGTCATCCACTTCACACGAGCTTTGCTTAACTTTTCACTGAAAAATGCTATAGCTTTCTTCTCTTGAGAGAGCACGGCTCCAATGCCAATGCCTGAAGCATCAACATCCACTTCGAACAACTTTGAGAAGTCGAGAAGTGCAAGCACGTGCACAGTGCTTAACTTTTGTTTTAGAATGCTGAAGGCTTGATCAGCTTCCTTGCTCCACACGAATGCCACTTGCTTCTTTAACAAGGAAGTTAAAGGCGCGGCAAGCAAACTGAAATCCCTTATAAACCTTCTGTAAAAACTTGCTAAGCCAAGAAAACTCTGCAATTGGCTCACATTAGAATGTTCGAGCGAAGTTTTGATTGCTTCTATCTTCACATGATCAACGTGAATCCTAGCTTTACCGACCACAAACCCTAAGAAGAGTAGTTTATCTTTCCAAAAACTTCACTTCTTGAGGTTGATATATAACTTGTTGGATCAGAGGGCTTCAAACACATTCTTTAAATGCCCCAAATGTTCTTCCTTGGATTGGCTAAAGATCAAGATATCGTCGAAGTATATGACCACGTACTTGTCTAAGAACAGCTTGAGCACTTGATGCATCAAATGCATAAACATGCTAAGCGCGTTTGTCATCCCAAATGGCATCACCAACCACTCATATAACTTGTCCTTTGTCTTGAAGGTGGTTTTCCATTCGTCTCTTGGTCGTATCCTGATTTGGTGATATCCACTTCTTAGATCAATCTTTGAAAAGATTGTTGCACCAGCCAAGTTATCGAGCATATCATCCAAGCACGGAATTGGAAAGCAATATCCAATAGTGATCTTATTAATAGCATGTGAATCAATACACATGCACTAGCTCCCATCCTTCTTTGGCACAAGCATCGCAGGTACACCACATGGGCTGATGCTCTCTTGCACAAGACCCTTATTAAGCAATTCTTGCATCTGATCACGTATGATCTGATGCTCCTTCGGGCTCATCTAATAGTAAGGCAGGTTTGGAAGTGTAGCACCGGGTATGAGGTCTATTTAGTGCTGTATATCACGTAAAGGAGGAAGTTCTTTTTGCAAATTCTCAT
Organism: Hypericum perforatum; assembly: GCA_012979155.1. Lineage (NCBI taxonomy): Eukaryota > Viridiplantae > Streptophyta > Magnoliopsida > Malpighiales > Hypericaceae > Hypericum > Hypericum perforatum. The sequence continues at coordinate 40,522 of SOPF01016365.1, forward strand.
CCACCAACTCTGGAAACTCTTCAAATAATTGCATGATCACTTCAGGTAATGCCTCGGATCCTTCCTTACTTTGGTCTTGTGAAGTAGCCAACATTAACATATGCAAGACACCTGATTCTTGCAAATGTTTAGAGAGTTCCTTGGAAGAAGTCACCAAGGTCACAAGCAAGTTGCTACTGGATGCACACCCTTTCGCACCCTTAGCACTCTTTGGCCTCTTTGGAAGTAAGGTAAACTTCTCTCCATTTTTCTTAAACTCATACGTATTTTCTTCTCCTCGATGCAAAGCTTTGTTATCAAATTCCCACGGCCTGCCAAGGAGTATGCTACAAGCATCCATGTCAATAACATCACACTCAACAATATCTTCCAATTGTGATTGGAAGTTTGCACTTCGTATTCACCTTCAATCCTCCTCCGGAATTCACCCATCCAATGGCATAAGGATTAGGGTGTGGAATGGTTTTTAAACCAAGTTTCTCCACGGTGCTTTGACTCACAAAGTTTTCTTGACTACCTTCGTCTATGATCACGTCACAGACTTCATTTCCCACATGACAACTTGTACGAAACAAGTTGTTTCGTTGAGTCTTGTCCCTCTTCTTGGTAGTCAATACAACTTTCTGAATGACTCCACTCTTCATCATCTGAATTGTCTCCACTCCCTTCTTCACTTCCATCTACAGGCGCACAAAGGTAGGCACCCTCCTCTTCCTCATCCGATCCTTCTTTTTGTGCAAGCTGAGTAAACTTCCGCTTCGTGCCCAAGTTGGTTACACTTAAAACATCGAATGGTAGACGTGCCTTCAACCTCTTTCCCTTTCATATGCATCACGACAGTAGAAGACTTACTCGTAGGGTTCTTAGGTTCGGTTGCTTGGAAAGCAATCTTCTCCAAACTTCCTTTCGCATAATTCAAACTTTGACCAGAAAAACGCGTAGACACAGCTTTCTTCTTCTTTAAGGTACTGTCAATCTTCCTTGCTTTTGCACAAGCTTCATTGAAATATAGGAAGGTGTCGAATTCCATTCGACTCTTGACTTCATAAGATAGGCCATCTATATAACGAGAGATCATTTGATCTTCGTTTTCGTCAACATCGTTTTATGTAGCCAATCTCACAAACTCGGTAGTATATTCGTCAACGAAATGATTACCTTGCGTGCACGACAAGAATTGCGTGTATAACGTTTGATGATAATCAACTGGCAAAAACCTTTCACATAAAGCTTGCTCCATACTCGGCCAATCACAGATCAAATGTTCTTCGCTTCTCCTACACATCTCTTGTTCCTTTCGCCACTATACAGCCGCTCCGGATTTGAGTTTGAATGCAACGTAATTAACCTTTTGTTCTTCAATTAATTCCATGCAAGCAAAGTATTTCTCAACGGAGTCCAACCAATTTAAAAGTCCTTCAACATCAGAATTGCTGAAGAACTTCTCAATATTCATTTTAAATGGTCGGTCTACCCTTCTTCCATGATCAAGTAGCATAGCCTCTCTTCTAGGCACACGAACATCATCCATACAAACTCCATGTCCTCCTTGTCCTCTTCCCCCACGTATTCCTCTTCTAGGCCCTTGTACGTCCACAACATCATCCAAATCTTCTAATTCATCATCCTCCACAGGAGGAACAACATCATGTCTCGTAGGTTGAGGTTGTTGCAATGCGAGATTGTCAAGACGATTAAGAATAGCCTAGATGGAATTCTCAATATTGATAAACCGTTGGTTCATGTTAGGTTGAGGCGGATCAGGGTCGGCCATTGAGCACAGTTTTTGGTAGTGTTTGGAGGATAAGTTGAGACTCGGATCAAAGGATCACAAAGTCTTATTGATCGGCTTACTGTATAGGTCACTCACAACTTCCGGATGATAATGTCACTCCCTCACACATAACTCAATCGTGGAAATTGAGTCGGATCACTCACACTCGCTCTGATACCACTTAGCATAGAACGCACGGAAGTAGTTCGAACCAATTAGGGTTTTTGCTCTGATTTGGATAAGAACAACGAACTTTATAATTCACCTAAACTAATCCTTCTGAATTGGTTTAGATGTTGCTTGAATCCACAAGCAGCCAATTAAAGAGGGCCAATCTTGAATAATGTTCGCAAGTCCATGCAAACACAAGAACGCTTATAACATAGGGAAATGTGAAAGGCTTGCACAAACTTGATAAAACGAACGCAACTTATTGAAGAGGTTCGAATGATCAAATTTGGAAAGCTTGAATGCATAATAAGACAATGGTCGAACTTTGCTTAACATGATAATACAACAACTTGTCAATCCTCCGACGACAAGCTGAGAGGTGTTGGATTTCTATTCCAATGGCAACGGGGCTAAAATTCGAACAACACTCACGCACTCCGTACGCACAAGGGTTTTCCAACTCAGGAAGGCCTAAATTTTCGGGATTCAATTCAATGTCCATTCTCATTATTCTCCTTGCCATTTAAGCACTCAACCAGGTGGTCCAAACATTAAAGACCGTGGCTGTTACAAGGTTTTCAGAAAATGAAAAGATTCCTACTTATTACATCCCATTATTGCATCAATGAAGTCACATATTTAGATGTGATCATTCAGATGCTAGAAAAGAGAAAAACGTTTTCAACTAATGCCAACACATAAGGCAATTATTGAATAAATATTAAAATTGACTTGGACCAATCGGATCCTTCTGCGCTCATTCAACATCCAAGTAATAGGTTTCCAAATATTTAGAAACTTAATACTTGGATGAGAAGAGCGTAGATGAATTCGATGGTAATTGAGTTTGTACGGGTAGCCTTGCGAAGAGGGTGATACTTATAGAACAAAAAAGATCATGGACTCAGAACTTCTTTCGATGTGGGACGACTCGGCCGAATGTAACTCTTGAACTTCCCATGCATACGTACTTTCTTCCCATGCAAGCACATGCACACATCGGCCAGCCTGGTGTGGAGACGTCCCTACGTCATCCTCCCCTTCTTCAAAACAGACTCGTCCCGAGTTGCTAACCTGGAAGGCAATGGCAATGGGTTATAATAGGGGGTCAAATCTGCCATGTTAAATGTTTTAGACACCCCAAATTCTTCTGGTAGGTCCACTACATATGCATTGTCATTCACCCTCCGTAGGATCTTATAGGGCCCGAACTTCCGTTGTTGAAGCTTGTCACCAAGGTTTGAAGGCATGCGTTCTTTTCTGAAAAACACCATCACCTCTTCCCCTGGTTGAAAGATATGGACCTTCCTACGCGCATCAACTCGTGCCTTCTCCTTGTTATAGGTCTCAGCCAACCTCTTCTTGACAGCTTCCAACACTTCTTGCACATGATCTGTGAACGAGACAGCCGCGGGGTTAGCCTTAAGGGGGCTTGACCATGGAAGTTACATTAATGAGGTGGCTTGGAGTCTTCGTGTACACCAAGGAAAAAGGGGACACTCCAGTCGAGCGATGGACAGCCCCATTGTAAGAAAACTCCGCAATAGGGATGGCCATGTCCCATTGGCGTTGCTTCTCGTGGCAAAGGCTCCTAAGCATGCTTCCAAGTGTGCGGTTGGTTGCCTCTGTCTGGCCGTCAGTTTGCAGGTGCGCCATTGTGCTAAATTGCAAGCTTGAATCGAACATCTTCCACAAACTCTGCCAGAAGCTTGCGAGGAACTTGGTGTCCCTATCCGATGTGATAGTCCTTGGCACTCCATATAGGCGCACCACTTCCCTGAAAAATAGTTTTGCAACTCCATTGGCATCCGTGGTCTTGCAGCAAGGTACGAAGTGCGCCATCTTGGATAACCTGTCGACAATAATAAAAATGGAGTCCATACCACGAGAGGTGTAGGGTAAGCCAAGGACAAAGTCCATACTGAGGTCCTCCCAAATGTTTCTCGGGACGGGTAACGGCGTGTATAAGCCTGTATTCTGAACTCCACCCTTCGTTTCTTGACAAATACGGCAGTGCTTGATCAACTTCCATACTCCTTTCTCCATTCTTGGCCAATAAAATCTCTCGGCCAAAGTAGCATGCATCTTGTCTCTCCCTAAATGAGCTGCCAACCCTCCTCCATGCACTTCTCATATAAGTTGATCCCGGAGTGACATTTTTGGCACACATAGCTGGTTCCCCTTCATGAGGTAACCATCATGAACATAGTACTCTCCACAGCCAACTCCTCCTTGACACTTCTTCCAGATGGAGCTAAAGTCTTCATCATCCTCATAAAGGTCTTGGATGCATTTAAAAGCCGTGATCTCAACCTTTAGCTCAGTGAGCAAAGTCATCCTCCTACTCAGGGCATTCGCAACCACGTTTGCACTCCTGCTTTTATGCACTATCTTGAAGGGGAATTTTTGCAAATATGTAGACCATCTAGCATGCATGTGGTTGGACAGTTTTGTTTGCTCATTCAAGAACTTCAGGGCTCTATGATCAGTAAAGAGGACGAATTCCTTACCAATGAGGTAATGTTCCTATGTCTTCAACGCCCTAATCACAGCATAGAACTTCTTCTCGTACGTGGACCACCTTTGCCTAGGTTCACTTAACTTCTCGGTGAAGTAAGCAATAGGCCTCTTCTCTTGAGAAAGCACAGCCCATATGGCCACTCTAGAAGCATCAACGTCCACTTCAAAGAGCTTTCTGAAGTCCAGGAGGGACAACATAGGTGCATTGCTCAACGCCTTCTTCAATGCCTGAAAAGCGTTATCCACGTGATCATTCCAATCAAAAGGCGAGTTCTTCTTTAACAACAAAGTCAGTGGGGTGGCCAGCATACTAAACCCCCGAATGAACCTTCTATAAAAAGAAGCAAGGCCAAGGAAACTCCTTACTTGACTCACGTTCATTGGTTGGGGCCATGTTCGAATGGCTTTCACCTTGGCCTGATCCACTTGTACGCCTTCTTTTCCCACAATAAAGCCGAGGAACAGCAACTTATCTTGCCAAAAGATGCACTTCTTGAGGTTTGCAAACAGATTATTCTCCCTCAGAGTGTCAAGTACTTGCTTTAAGTGCTCGTAGTGTTCTTCCTCGGTCTTGCTGAACACCAGAATGTCGTCGAAGTAAACCACAACGAATTTGTCCAAGAAAGGGTGCATCACTTGATGCATCAGCCTCATGAATGTGCTAGGGGCGTTGGTAAGCCAAATGGCATCACCAACCATTCGAACAACCCTTCCTTGGTCTTGAAGGCAATTTTCCACTCGTCACCTGGCCGGATGCGTATTTGGTGATATCCACTCTTGAGGTCAATCTTGGAAAAGATCGTGGAGCCACTCAAGTTGTCTAGCATGTCATCCAGCCTTGGTATTGGGAACCTATAGCCCACAGTGATCTTGTTGATCGCCCTGCTATCAATACACATACGCCACATCTCGTCTTTCTTAGGCACCAACAGTGTGGGTACTCCACAAGGGCTTAAACTCTCGCGTATATAACCGCGATCCAGCAGCTCTTGCAACTGCTCCTTCAAGATTTGGTGCTCCCTGGGACTCATCTTGTAGTGTGGTAGGTTGGGTAGCAAAGCTCCAGGAATCAGATCGATCTGATGTTGTGCATCATGCATTGGAGGCAGTCCCGCAGGCAACTCGTCAGGAAAGATGTTCGCATATTCTTGCAAGAGCTCGCTTGTCTTGCTAGGGTATAAAACCTCCTGCTCATTTTTGGTTTTTCCATCCAGTACAAGGATGAAACACATCTCGCAGTCCTTCATGGAGTCTTGCATTTGCTTCGCTGTGGTGACCAACGTGACCTTGAGTGTGGAGTTATTGGACGTGGTCTTCCTTTGCTTTGGCCTTCAGGGAAGCAAAGTGAACTTCTGACCATCCTTCTTGACCTTGTACATATTCTCCACTCCTCTATACACGACCTTGTTGTCAAACTCCCACGGTCTTCCCAATAGGATGTTGCATGCATCCATGTGGAGTACATCACACGTAACTAGGTCAGAATATTTTCCTATCGTGATAGGAACTTCACACCGTGAATTCACCTTGATGCTGCCTCCGGATTGCATCCATCCGATGGCATAAGGTGAAGGGTGCGGGGTGATCATCAATCCTAACTTCTACGCCACTTGCTTTCTTATGAAGTTTTCTTGACTCCCGCTATTGATGATCACGTCGCACACATTCTTTCCTATGTAGCAATGTGTTCGGAAAAGATTGTGTCATTGTGAGACATCTTTCTTCTCAGAGGCTAGGGCAAGCCGTTGGATCACAGCGCAATACTCCTCCCCACTCTCGGAGTCCTCAGGCTCTTCCTCCTCACTCTCCAGTATGGGCACACAATAATAGGCCCCCGCTTGCTCCTCCTCTCCATCTTTCTCACATAACTGAGCATACTTGCGAAGGGGGCAATCGCTGGAAATGTGCCCTAATTCGTTGCACTTGAAGCACTTGATCCGTGATGAGCTCGCAGCTACTTCCTTGCCTTTCCTTTATGGTGGATCAATCGAGGGTGCTCCAGTTCTTGCGCGAGGTAAGGCTCGCTGATCTGTAGGGGGCACAGATTTCTTTTCCATTGCACGAGGTGAGTTTGACACTTGACCAGGCACAAAACGGCTAGGAACCATTTTCTTCTTCTTCAATGTAGCTCCAATCTTGCGCGCTTTGTTGCAAGCATCCTGAAAGTAGAGAAATGTGTCGAACTCCATCCGACTCTTCACTTCATAACTCAGACCATCTATGAACCTTGCAATCATTTGATCTTCATGATCTTCCATATCATTTCTTGCGGCCAGCCTCATGAAGTCAGTAACGTACTCATCAACAGTCTTGCTTCCTTGCGTGCTTGACAAGAATTGTGAAAACAAATCTTGATGGTAATCCACGGGCAAGAAGCGATCACGCAAGGCTTGCTCCATGGTTGGCCAGTCACGAATAGGCTGATCTCCCCTTCTATGGTGAGATTCTTGCTCTTTCCTCCACCACACCGCTACTCCAGACTCAAGCTTGAAGGCAACATAGTTCACCTTCTGCTCCTCCGTCAAGTCCATGCAGTCAAAATATTTTTCCACTGAATCAAGCCAATTCAGAAACACCTCCACATCTACATCTCCATAAAATTTTTCAATGTTCATCTTAAACGGACGATCTATCCGCCTAAAATGTTCATCACCTTGATCACCTCCCTCCTAGGGCCACGGCCAAAATCTCCACGGCCTCCCTCTCCTCTCCTACGCCCTCTCATCCCATGCACTCCTCTACCTCCCCTTCTCACATCCATCGTAGCATCAGATTCTATATCATCATCATCTTCATGTTCAGCGAGTGGATTACGTACCATTGGAAGGGGTGGTGCTAGGGGTTACACGGCAAGATTTGCAAGTTGCGTGCGGATCTCCAAAATGGCAGCTTCCAAGTTTGCAAATCTTTGGTGCAAGTCAGGATTCTAGTTGTCATTGGGGTCTGCCATGAGCTCGGATTATGGTGGTGCTAGGTAGGTTATTAGGGACTCAGATCAGGAGATTGCGAAGTCCTGTGGATCAGATCGTGGATGGTGTCTCTCACAACTCTCTGCGGTGTTAGGTCACTCTATCTCAACTTAGAAGTTGAGAAGATCTCACGCAAATGCTCTGATACCACCTAACGTAGGGAAACGTGAAAGGCTTGCACAAACTTGATAAAACGAATGCAACTTATTGAAGAGGGTCGAATGATCAAATTCGGAAAGCTTGAATGCGTAATAAGACAACGGTCGAACTTTAGTTAACACGATAATGCAACAACTTGTCAATCCTCCGACGACAAGCTGAGGGGTGTTGGATTTCTATTCCAACGGCAATGGGGCTAAAATTCGAACAACACTCACGCACTCCGTGCGCACAAGGGTTTTCCAACTCTGGAAGGCCTAAATTTTCGGGATTCAATTCAATGTCCATTCTCTTTATTCTCCTTGCCATTTAAGCACTCAACCAGGCGGTCCAAACATTAAAGACCGCGGCTGTTACAAGGTTTTCAGAAAATGAAAAGATTCCTACTTATTACATCCCATTATTGCATCAATGAAGTCACATATTTAGATGTGATCATTCAGATGCTAGAAAAGAGAAAAATGTTTTCAACTAATGCCAACACATAAGGCAATTATTGAATAAATATTAAAACTGACTTGGACCAATCGGATCCTTCTGCGCTCATTCAACATCCAAGTAATAGGTTTCCAAATATTTAGAAACTTAATACTTGGATGAGAAGAGCGTAGATGAATTCGATGGTAATTGAGTTTGTACGGGTAGCCTTGCGAAGAGGGTGATACTTATAGAACGGAAATGATCATGGACTCAGAACTTCTTTCGATGTGGGACGACTCGGCCAAATATAACTCTTGAACTTCCCATGCACACGTACTTTCTTCCCATGCAAGCACATGCACACGTCGACCAGCCTGGTGTGGAGACGTCCCTACGTCAGCTTAGGTAATCAATTCGATGATTTGGATAATTAATCTTGGATATCTTTATTCATGCATTCAATCTAACATATAAAGGAAAATGATACTTGGAACGTTGGATGGTCATAAAGCCACATTGTCCAACGTTCTTTATGAACATAAAAGTTTGAACTATAATTAAACTATGATTCATGCGGATTTATTGGCATTCATCCAAGAATCTTATTGGACTTGGACTTAATAACTACGTACAAAACAAAATGCAAAATGATACGAACTGAATACGAAAGTTTATGACAAAGTTCCCATAAAACGAAATGTGAACATTTGGTCCAGTCTTGACTTGAACTTGAGGCTTGAGCATTAGGACTTGATCAATCTAGACGTCCTACGGTAGAAGTCGATGCTCAAATCTTCCCAAATGTCTTGCGGAATGGGAAAAGGCATATACAAACTGGTGTTGTGCACTCCTCCCTTGGTTTCTTGGCACACACGACAATGTTTCACCAACCTTGCAACTTCTTTTGTCATGTTGGGCCAAAAGAAACATTCACCAACAGCAGCCAAAGTCTTATCTCGACCTAGATGTGCCGCGACGCCTCCACTATGCAATTCCCACAACAAATGCTCACGTAGTGAAGTTCGGGGAATACAGAGTTGGTTACCTCTCATCCGGAAGCCATCATGCATGTGGAATTCTCCATCACCTTTCCCACCCTTGCACTTAGTCCATATGTCTCCAATGTCTGCATCATCTTCATATAACTCTCTGAGCTCATCAAAAGAAGTCACCTTACCTAGCCATTCTGTTTGGAGTGCGATCCTCCTACTAAGAGCATCCGCGACCACATTCTGTGCCCCGCTCTTGTACATGATCTTGAAGGGGAATTTTTGAAGGTAAGCGGTCCATCTCGCATGCATTTAGCTCGTAAACTTGGATTGGTCATGAAGGTATTTGAGAGCTCGATGATCTGAATAAAGGACAAACTCTTTGCCAATAAGATAATGCTCCCATATCTTCAAGGCACAAAAAAGAGCATAGAACTCTTTCTCATACGTTGTCCAAGTTTGGCGATGCTCACTTAGCTTCTCGCTGAAGTAAGCAATGGGATGTTTCTCTTGTGAAAGAACAACCCCAATCCCTACTTCAGAGGCATCCACATGAACCTCAAACACCTTTCCAAAGTCAGGTAATGCAAGCACGGAGGTTGAGCTCAGCTTCTCCTTCAACTTGTTGAATGCTTCGTCCACTTCTTTGTTCCAATAAAAAACAACTCCCTTCTTGGTCAAGGATGTCAATGGACAAGAAACCTCACTGAAACCCTTAATGAAATGCCTATAGAAGGATGTAAGGCCAAAGAAACTTCGGACTTGAGACACATTCTTTGGTCTTGGCCAATTCCGAATCACTTCCACCTTATTCTGGTCCACTAGAATCCCATCTTCACCAATGATGAATCCAAGAAATAAAAGCTTCCTCTGCCAGAATACGCACTTCTTCAAGTTCGCACTAAGCTCATTTTCGCGTAGTGCAACAAAAAAACAAAAACTCTCCTCAAATGCTCCACATGCTCAAGCTCAGACCGACTATACACCAATATGTCATCAAAGTATACGACCACGAACTTGTCAAGAAAGGGCTTTAATACCTGGTGCATCAATCTCAGGAATGTACTTGGAGCATTCGTGAGTCTGAATGGCATTACAAGCCACTTAAATAAGCCATCATGCATTTTAAACGCAGTTTATCTCCGGGTCTGATTCTTATCTGATGATACTCGCTCTTAAGATCAATCTTGGAAAAGATCTTTGACCCGCTTAGATTGTCTAACATGTTGTTGAGCCTTGGTATTGGAAAGCAGTAGCCTATTGTGATCTTGTTGATGGCACGGCTGTCCACACACATCTGCCACGTACCATCCTTCTTAGGCACCAATAAGGCAGGTACACCACAGGGACTCAAACTCTTCCTTATGAAGCCCTTGTCCAAGAGTTCTTGCACTTGATCTCTAAGGATCTGATTCTCCATTGGACTTAGGCGATAGTGAGGCAAGTTTGGGAAGATGGATCCTGGAATCAAGTTAATCCTATGTTGGATATTGCGAAGAGGTGGTAGTCCTTTTGGTAAGCCTTCGGCAACTACCTCTTGAAACTCTTCCAATATGTCAAGCACAGGTTAAGGAAAGTCTTCCACTCGTCCTTCCATGTTCGGATCTCCTTCTTTAGCACCATAACATGGTAGCCTCCCATTTCTTCAATAGATCTCTTCAAGATCTTCTCCGAGGTGATCATTGTAACAAGCTACATGGCACTGTTACATTGAGCTTTCACGTTCTTTAGTTTACTTGGTAACAAAGTAAAATGTTCTCCCCCTTTCTTTAGCTCATAGGTGTTCTCTCACCCTTATGGATCACCTTGTTATCATACTCCCACGGCCTCCCCAACAGAATATTGCACGCGTCCATCTCTAACACATCACATTCAATTCTGTCCGAGTACATGCCAATGGATATAGGTATTGAGCATTTCGCATTGACCTTGATGCCTCCTCCAGCTCGAATCCATCCAATGGAATATGGGGCAGGGTGTGGTGTAGTCTTGAGCCCTAACTACTCAACTGTTGAGCAGCTCACGAAATTTTCTTGGCTACCTCCATCCACGATCACCTCACACACCTCCTTTCCAACATGGCATTTGGTGCGGAATAGGTTGTTTCTTTGTAAGTCATTCTTCTTGGAGGCGGTCATTACTAGCTTCCTAATGACCCCACAATACTCTTCCTCCTCTTCAGTGTACTCTTGCTCCTCTTCTGCACTTTCCTCAACAGGAGCACAAAGATAAGCTCCTGATGACTCCTCCTCCTCCTCTTCAACTTCACATAGATTTGAGTACTTCCTCCTAGGGCAATCACTCGACTTATGACCATACTCATTGCATTTGAAGCAACATAGGCCAGAAGTTGCCGCAGGGGCCTTGCCTTTAGCTTGAGTGACTTTGGTTGTAGGCTTGCGAGGGGAGGGTCTAACCTCAGTTGCTTGCGCAACACCCTTCTCATTCCCTCCTCTTGAAGACTATCTGGGGCTTGAAAAGCGAGAAAAGGTTGTTTTCTTCTTCTTCAAGGCAGCACCAATCTTCCTAGCCTTTGAACACACATCATTGAAGTAAAGGAACATGTCAAACTCCATCTTACTCTTGATTTCATAGCTGAGACCCTTAATATAATGAGCAATCATCTTATCTTCATTCTTCTCCACATCATTTCTTGCGGCCAATCTCATGAATTCAGATGTATATTCCTCAACACTTCTACTTCCTTGAGTACATGTCAAAAACTAAGCATATAATGTTTGATAATAGTCAATAGGCAAGAACCTTTCTCGTAGGGCTTGCTCCATCATAGGCCATTCTCTAATAGGTCTATCTCCTCTCCTCCTTCTTGCCTCTTATTCTTTTCTCCACCAAACAGCAGCTCCTGATTCTAACTTGAAGGCCACGTAACTAACCTTTTGCTCCTCAATTAGATCCATGCAGTCGAAGTACTTCTCCACGGAATCAAGCCAATTGAGAAAGCCCTCTACTTCAACATCACCATAGAATTTCTCTATATTCATTTTAAAGGGCCTATCAATCCACCTCACATGCTCTTCCTCCCGATTTTCTCTCTAAGCTATATGGCTTTGATCACCTCTTCCACCATCTCCTCTTCCACATCCTCTTCCCCCACGGACTGCCCTACCTCCTCCTCCTCTTGGGTAGAGGGTTGCATCAGAATCTCCATCATACTCCACCTTAGGATCAATACGTGCATCGGCTGGAGGAGGTTGTACAACGAGGTTGGCAAGTTGGGTGCGCATCTCTAAGATAGCAGTCTCTAAATTGGCAAACTTTTGTCGCATGTCTGGGTTCTGATTATCTCTAGGGTTATTCATGGTGGCTCGGCTTTTGGTGGTACTAGGTTAGATAAAAGGGCACAGATCAAGAGATCAGGTAACCCTGTGGATTGGCTCGTAGATGGGGTCTCTCACTACTCGCTATGGTTATAATGAACCTACCACTCAATCTAGAAATCGAGATGATCTCAACTCTAACTCTGATACCACTTAACGTAGCTTAGAAGCGTATTTGTCAAGTCGATTGCACAATTCACTCAACTCTCTCACTCGGCCACACTGATCTATACGTTATATACTTGGTTTAGTACGTTTAGGTCAGGTTTGATAGTGCGAATGGTAAGGAAACAAAAGATAACTTGTGTATCTCGACAACTGCCATCGATCAAACACAACGGGTCCTAAAAACTAGGATGGCCAGCTAGGGCAACCAAACACGAACAATAAGGGACGCACCCTATACGGTTGCATTGTACAATTCAGACAATAAGTCTTGATTTGGAAAATCTCAATTCAATTGATTATTCGGAGCTCGGAAAACAACTTAAGGAAGGTGTGGATTAGGCCCACATTCAACTCGACCTACATCCAGCTTTAACCCTCCTCATTATGGCAAATATTTTCTTGCCTTATGAGCTTCCAGCGTTTGGAATTCAAAAGAGTGCACGGAATTACATCTTATTAAACAAGGAAATAAAAGCTGGTCCATTAAATGCAAACCCTAGCTCCATGCACCTCCATGCAGACGTGCACACTTGATCTGATCTTCCCGAGAATAGCAACTTCCTTCATTAAGCAAGACACACAATTCCTTCAATAGGCAAGACACGCACGGATGGAGCAAGGTTTGACCAGACGGTCCTACTTCAGTAAAAATGCATCCGGAATCAAGTAACCATAAATGTGTAAATTGATACGCATAAATGTGTGTAAATGCATAAATGTGTGTAAATGCAAACTAATTCGAAAATAAATGACTCGATGCTCAAGTCTCTTCTTTGTACCATACGGAATTGGTGGAGGGCTTGGATGACTTGGACGTTCCTACGCCAGCTTGTTGCTTATCAATCAGTTGATTTAGTTGTTAGTTTGTGTGCGTTAGTTTTGTGTCTTGTTGCGTCTAGTTGTTGGTTTGCGTTGTGTTTTAGTGTGTGTTTAATTTCGTGTTTTTGTATTTAGTCCGTGTTATTTTCATTCAAGAAAAGAAAAAGAACAAAAAAAAAGAAAAAAATAGAAAAGGAAACAAAAAAAAGAGGGAACAGAAAGAGAGAATCAAAACAGGAAACAAAAGAGAAAGAAAGAAAGAAGAGAAAAGAGGAAGGCAAACCTATTTCGGAAGTACAAGGCCAAGTTTGTTCGCAAGACTAATTAGGCAATCGCAAGAAAACAAAAGAGGAACACGCGCATCAATAATCCGGAAGAAAAGAAAGGTGCAGCCTAAAGGGTGCAACTAAACCAGAAAGAGAACTAAAGAGGAAAGGAGAGGAAGTTGTAAGAAAAAGGAAAAGCGACCCAAGAGAGGAAAAAGAGAGCTTACTTGACGTGGAAGCAAAGCAAGAGTCCAAAAGAAGAAAACAAAGAGGATAGAATTCAGAGTTTGTGGAGATTCTCGCAAGTTTTTGCGATGAAATTGCCGAAAACTTCAAACAGTTATCACTTTTGACTCGTAACTCCGATTTGCTATTATAACCACTTTTTGAAAAGGGAAATTCAAGATCTACAAGCTTTCCTGCTATGCTGGAACGACGGACTTTGGACGTCAAAAAACTTTGCGTTTGAAAGTTACGGCCACCTGCAGCTTTCTGCCGCAGAATTCATTTGACAAGTGAAAGAAATTAGTTTGAGCAAGACTCAACTAGCTTTAGTAAGAACTTGTAAGAGTTACCAAGAGAGGAAAAAGGCAAGAGTTGTGAGTTCACTAGAGAGAAAAGCCAAATAATTGAGTTAAACACGAGTGGACTTGAGTAAACTTGCATAGAGAGCAAACATGTAAGGGAGTGCACTTGTGAGGCCATTGTTTTCTAACCGAATATTCTTTCTTGCAGCATAATGTCTCAACCAAACGAAGGGGAGAGACAAAGTAACTTGGTTGGCATGGACCTTAGGTTGTTGATGGAAGCAATGATGGGGAATTTGAGGAACATGATGAAAGAAGAGCTCGAACTAATGCAACTACGCCTAGATGCATTAGAAACTCCTCATAGTGTACAACCTGTACGTGGTGAGGTTCATGCACGAAGGGAGAGGGCGCCTATAGGAGGTTCTAGTGGAGAAGATTTTGATTATGAAGAAGATGCAAGGTCTATAAGGAATTTTAGGAGGCCAAGATTTGAACATCAACCTAGGGAGGCGAGAAGAAGAGAGGATGACAATTTAGGTAGTATCAAACTCAAGATACCTACCTTTGCTGGTCGTTCTGATCCGGAGGCATACTTGGAGTAGGAGATGAAGATTGAGTTCGTGGTTGATTGCCACAATAGCTCAGAAACAAAGAAGGTAAAACTTGCCATCACTGAGTTTACTAATTATGCTATAACTTGGTGGGATCAACTTGTGACAAGCAGGAGAAGGAATGGAGAATGCCCTATAACTAATTGGGAGGATATAAAGGTGGTGATGAGGAAGAGGTTCGTTCCAAATCACTATTATAGAGGGCTGTATAAGAAGTTACAAGGATTGAGGCAAGGAAGCTTGAGTGTGGAGGAATATTTCAAATAGATGGAGGTAGCCATGATAAGTGATGATATAGAAGAAGATAGAGAAGTTACCATGGCAAGGTTCTTGAATGAACTCAATTCTGAAATTCAAGACAAGGTTGAGTTACACCACTATGTGGAGTTAGAGGACATGGTGCATATGGCATCAAAGATTGAAAGGCAACCTAAAAAGGGGAAGAGAAGCTAAAGCTACATCCGGTTCTACATGGAAGCCAAGCTACTCAAAGAAATTTGACAAGCCACAAGCAACCAAAGTAGAGCATAAGGCCGAGAGTTCTCATGTTGATTCTCAAAAGAAGGTAGAGACCCCTCAAGCAAGAAACTGTGACATTAAGTGTTTCAAGTGTCAAGGACGCGAGCACATCTCAAGCCAATGTCCTAACAAGCAAGTCATGGTGATTATGGAGAGTGGAGAGATCATGACTGAAGGAGAAGATTCAGATCATGATAGCATGCAATCATTGGAGGATGTATCCGAAGAAGAAGTTCGAGTTAATGAAGGTCTCATTCTCATGACAAGAAGATCCTTGAATGTGCAAGCTAAAGAAGAAGATGATATGGCACAAAGAGAGAACATCTTTTATACAAGGTGTTACATCAAAGACAAAGTTTGTAGTGTGATTATTGATGGAGGTAGTTGCACCAATGTAGCAAGCACTACCATGGTTGAGAAGTTGGGATTGATCACAACCAAGCACCCTAAACCCTATAAGTTGCAATGGCTGAATGATAGTGGAGAAGTCAGGGCGGATAAGCAAGTGCTAGTGTCATTCCATATTGGCAAGTATGAAGACGAGGTGTTGTGTGATGTTGTGCCAATGCAAGCTAGCCACTTACTATTGGGGAGGCCGTGGCAATTTGATAGGAGGGTGACGCATAATGGCCATACCATCAAGTACTCTTTTACTCACAAGAAACATGTGTTCACTTTGGCACTGTTGTCACTAACACAAGTTTGTGAAGATCAGATGAAGTTGCAAAAAGAGAGTGATGAGAGAAAGAAAAGTGAATAAAAGAAATGAGTGGAGAGGAAAGAAAAAGCCAAAAAAATAGATTATTAAAATGGCCAAAAAAGAGGTTGCAATTGAGAGATCAAAAGAAGCCGCAAAAGCAAAAATAGTTTTAGCCAAAGAGAGAAAAGATGAGTGGAAAAGAAACTATTATGTAAGAGCAAGTGAGATCAAGCAAGCTTGTTATGAGAGGAAGTCTATGATCTTACTTCGGTATAGGGAGACGCTTTTGATCACTGACAAACTTGTGCAAGATTTGCCAAGTGTAGTTGTTTCTCTATTGCAGGACTATGAAGATGTCTTCCCCAATGAGTTACCATCAGGTTTGCCACCAATAAGGAGGATTGAGCATCAGATTGACTTTGTCCCGGTGGCCGCAATCCCAAACCATCCCACATATAGGAGCAACCCGGAGGAGACCAAGGAGCTTGAGAAGCAAGTCAATGAGCTTTTGGAGAAGGGGTATGTGCGTGAGAGCATGAGTCCATGCATCGTTCCAGCATAGCGAGAAGAAGACGGACTTTGGAGGTCAAAAAACTTTGTGTTTGAAAGTTACAGCCACCTGGAGTTTTCTGCCACAGAATTCATTTGACAAGTGAAAGAAATTAGTTTGAGCAAGACTCAACTAGCTTTAGTAAGAACTTGTAAGAGTTACCAAGAGAGGAAAAAGGCAAGAGTTGTGAGTTCACTAGAGAGAAAAGCCAAATAATTGAGTTAAACACGAGTGGACTTGAGTGAAGTTGCATAGAGAGCAAACACGTAAGGGAGTGCACTTGTGAGGCCATTGTTTTCTAACTGAATTTTCTTTCTTGCAGCATAATGTCTCAACCAAACGAAGGGGAGAGACAAAGTAACTTGGTTGGCATGGACCTTAGGTTGTTGATGGAAGCAATGATGGGGAATTTGAGGAACATGATGAAAGAAGAGCTCGAACTAATGCAACTATGCCTAGATGCATTAGAAACTCCTCATAGTGTGCAACCCATACGTGGTGAGGTTCATGCACGAAGGGAGAGGGCGCCTATAGAAGGTTCTAGTGGAGAAGATTTTGATTATGAAGAAGATGCAAGGTCTACAAGGAACTTTAGGAGGCCAAGAGTTGAACATCAACCTAGGGAGGCGAGAAGAAGTGAGGATGACAATTTAGGTAGTATCAAACTCAAGATACCTACCTTTGCTGGTCGTTCTTATCCAGAGGCATACTTGGAGTAGGAGAAGAAGATTAAGTTCGTGTTTGATTACCACAATAGCTCAGAAGCAAAGAAGGTAAAACTTGCCATCACTGAGTTTACTGATTATGCTATAACTTGGTGGGATCAACTTGTGACAAGCAGGAGAAGGAATGGAGAATGCCCTATAACTACTTGGGAGGATATGAAGGTGGTGATAAGGAAGAGGTTCATTCCAAATCACTATTATAGAGGGCTGTACAAGAAGTTACAAGGATTGAGGCAAGAAAGCTTGAGTGTGCAGAAATATTTCAAACAGATGGAGGTGGCCATGATAAGAGATGATATAGAAGAAGATAGAGAATTTACCATGGCAAGGTTCTTAAATGGACTCAATTATGAAATTCAAGACAAGGTTAAGTTACACCACTATGTGGAGTTGGAGGACATGGTGCATATGGCATCAAAGATTGAAAGGCAGCTCAAAAGGGGAAGAAAAGCTAAAGCTACATCCGGTTCTACTTGGAAGCCAATCTACTCAAAGAAATTAGACAAGCTACAAGCAACCAAAGTAGAGCATAAGGCCGAGAGTTCTCATGTTGATTCTCAAAAGAAGGTAGAGACCCCTCAAGCAAAAAACTGTGACATTAAGTGTTTCAAGTGTCAAGGACACGGGCACATCTCAAGCCAATGTCCTAACAAGCAAGTCATGGTAATTATGGAGAGTGGACAGATCGTGACTGGAGGAGAAGATTCAGATCATGATAGCATGCTAAAGAAGAAGCAGAAGTTCGAGTTAATGAAGGTCTCACTCTCGTGATAAGAAGATCCTTGAATGTGCAAGCTAAAGAAGAAGATGATATGGCACAAAGAGAGAACATCTTTTATACAAGGTGTTACATCAAGGACAAAGTTTGTAGTGTGATCATTGATGGAATCAGTTGCACCAATATAGCAAGCACTACCATGGTTGAGAAGTTGGGATTGATCACGACCAAGCACCCTAAACCCTATAAGTTACAATGGCTGAATGATAGTGGAGAAGTCAGGGCGGAAAAGCAAGTGCTAGTGTCATTCCATATTGGCAAGTATGAAGACGAGGTGTTGTGTGATGTTGTGCCAATGCAAGCTAGCCACTTACTATTAGGGAGGCCGTGGCAATTTGATAGGAGGGTGACGCATAACAGCCATACCATCAAGTACTCTTTTACTCACAAGAAACATGTGTTCACTTTGGCACTGTTGTCACCAACACAAGTTTGTGAAGATCAGATGAAGTTGCAAAAAGAGAGTGATGAGAGAAAGAAAAGTGAAAAAAGAAACGAGTTGAGAGGAGAGAAAAAGCCGAAAAATAGAATATTAAAATGGCCAAAAGAGAGGTTGCAATTGAGAGATCAAAAGAAGCCGCAAAAACAGAAATAGTTTTAGCCAAAGAGAGAAAAGATGAGTGGAAAAGAAACTATTATGTGAGAGCAAGTGAGATCAAGTAAGCTTGTTATGAGAGGAAGTCTATGATCTTCCTTCGGTATAGGGAGAAGCTTTTGATCACTAACAAACTTGTGCAAGATTTGCCAAGTGTAGTTGTTTCTCTATTGCAGGACTATGAAGATGCCTTCCCTAATGAGTTACCATCAGGTTTGCCACCAATAAGGAGGATTGAGCATCAGATTGACTTTGTCCCGGAGGCCACAATCCTAAACCATCCCACATATAGGAGCAACCCGGAGGAGACCAAGGAACTTGAGAAGCAAGTCAATGAGCTTTTGGAGAAGGGGTATGTGCGTGAGAGCATGAGTCCATGTGCTGTTCCAGTCCTACTTGTGCCCAAGAAGGATGGATCATGGAGAATGTGTGTTGATTGTCACGTAGTCAACAACATCACAGTGAAGTATCATCACCCTATTCCTCATTTAGATGACATGTTAGATGAATTGCATGGTTCTTGCATGTTTTGTAAGATTGACTTAAAAAGTGGTTATCATCAAATTCGCATGAAAGAAGGAGATGAATGGAAAACGGCATTTAAAACTAAGTATGGGTTGTATGAGTGGATGGTCATGTCATTTGGTTTGTCTAATGCACCTAGCACATTTATGCGACTCATGAATCATGTTTTGAGACCATTCATTGGCAGATTTATGGTTGTTTATTTTGATGATATACTAATTTATAGCAAAAGCTTGGAGGATCACGTGGAGCATTTGAAATCTGTTTTATATGCACTTAGGGAGGATCAGTTGTATGCTAACTTAAAGAAGTGCACCTTTTGTATAGATAAACTTGTGTTCTTGGGTTTTGTTGTTGGAGCTAATGGAATACAAGTTGATGAAGAGAAGATCTGAGCTATACAAGAATGGCCGAGTCCTACAAGCGTTGCAAATGTTAGGAGTTTTCATGGATTAGCAAGCTTCTATAGAAGATTTGTGAAGGACTTTAGTAGCATAGCCGCACCAATCACTAAGGTTATCAAGAAGAACGTGGGATTCACTTGGGGAGAAGCTCAAGAGAATGCATTCCGACTACTGAAAGGGAAGTTGACAAATGCACCCTTGTTAGCTTTACCAAATTTCTCAAAGACTTTTGAAATTGAGTGTGATGCTTCTGGTATAGGTATTGGAGCTATCCTCATGCAAGAAGGACGACCTATTGCATACTTTAGTGAGAAGTTAAGTGGAGCAACCTTGAACTATCCAACTTATGACAAGGAGTAGTACACATTAGTTCGAGCTTTAGAGACATGGCAGCATTATTTGTGGCCCAAGAAGTTCGTGATTCATTCTGATCATGAGTTATTGAAGCATTTGAAGGGACAACACAAGCTGAATAGGAGGCATGCACATTGGGTGGAGTTCATTGAGACATTTCCTTATGTCATTCGCTACAAGCAAGGTAAGGAAAATGTAGTGACTGATGCACTATCGCGAAGGTACACACTAATCTCTACCCTTGATGCATGGATGATTGGTTTTGAACACATCAAAACGTTATATGCCACTGATTCTAATTTTGAAGAAATATTTTGCGAAACTAAGAAGAGTGCGCATGGTAAATTTTTTAGGAATAATGGATACTTGTTTCGTGAAAATAAACTTAGTGTGCCTAATTGTTCTATGCGAAAATTGTTAATTCAGGAGGCACATGGAAGAGGATTGATGGGGCACTTTGGAGTTGCAAAGAGTTTGGCAATGCTACAAGACCATTTTTATTGGCCACACATGAAGAGGGACGTTGAAAGAGTTTGTGGTCGTTGCATTACTTGTAAGCAACCCAAGTCAAAGGTAAAACCCTATCGTTTGTACACCCCACTACCTATACCTAGCGAACCTTGGATTGATATTTCTATGGATTTTGTGCTAGGTCTGCCTAGGACTAAACGTGGAAGGGATTCAATTTTTGTGGTAGTGGATACGTTTTCTAAGATGGCACATTTTATTCCATGTCACAAGACTGATGATGCTTCAAACATTGCTAACTTGTTCTTTAGAGAGGTTGTTAGGTTGCATGGTATGCCTAGAACAATCATTTCTGATAGAGATGCTAAGTTCTTGAGTTACTTTTGGAAGACCTTGTGGAGTAAGTTAGGTATCAAGTTATTATTCTCTACTACTTGTCATCCACAAACTGATAGTCAAACTGAAGTCGTGAATAGAACTTTGTCTACTTTATTGAGAGCACTTATCAAGCATAACATGATGTGATCAAGCCTATGGTTGCACCTACTATCAAGCTTGTAGACTCGCAGCAAGTTCAAGTTCTAATTGGGCCAATGACAAGGGCAAGAGCTAGGAAGTTGCAATCTGATTTTAATGGACTTATGGAGGAAGTTTGGGCTCAAACTCATGCACACAAGCCCATGCACATCCATGCAAAGCCCATGCACATTTTGGAGGCTATTTTGGAAGATTGAAGTTCCACACCTAATCTGGTTGCTTGGCACGCAAGAAGCATCAACTATTTTGGACGTGCAATCTTCTTGATTAGGATGTGTTAGTTTGCTTATTATTTAGCTTATATTTTGTTCTTGTTTAAGCTATTTAGTTTGGCCAGAATAAGAGCTATTTAGTTTGGCCAGAATAAGAACTCCTCTTTTGGAGTTAGATTGTTTAGGAACTTGTTGAGACTTTGGAGCCTATATAAAGGTATCCTTTATTCAATAAAGTCAGACCATTATTATCCATTCGGAATACATAGCATTCAGCTATTGAGAGAGTTTTGATACTCATTGTTCTTGCTTAGGCTAGAGAGTTGTCTTAGCTAGAACGAAAACTTTCACTTATCAAACGGAGAGCCAACACTGTTTGTGGCGTGATTCGACCTAGGGTCAAGGTTTATAAGTCTTTTGCTTCAGGTTAGGGTTCATCAAAGTGCCTTAGTTCTTGCAAGATCTTGTGAGTTGTGATCTGTTCCATCCAAACAAGTAGCAACGGTCCGTTTGTGTGGAATTCACTACGAGTTTCATATCATTTGGTATAAGATATACAGCTTGCTACTATCTATCCTTGATTTTGTTTTTACTGAATTTTCATTCGTAACTCATCTTTTTTTGTGGTTGAGCTTGATTGTTTCGAGTTTGGTTGCATTCGGTTGAGGGAAGAGAGAAAAGAAAGAGAGCAAATTCAAACAAAAAAGAAAAGAAAAGAAAAGAAAAGAAAAAGAAAAAAGAAAAGAGAACGCACCAAATAGGAACTCGCAAGACTATTTAAGCTTGCACAAAAGAGGAAGCGAAGGCTACTTTAGGCGTGCGAACTAAATAAGCAAAGCGCGCGGACGAAAGAAGAGGAAGCAAAGACCAAATCAGGCATGCAACTAAACAAGGAAGGCTTGCAGACAAAAAAAGAACGCGGACAAGTCAGGAAAGAAAGGGGACGCACGCAAGACTAAAGAGGATGATCAAATAGGAAAGAAGGAGCCTTTTTGCGTAAGGAAACAAGCGAATAGCTTTCTGTTTGTTTTGTGAAATTTGTAGTTCAAGCAAGGGCTGAGCTAGCTTTAGTAAGAACACACAAGTATCACGAGAGGAAAAAGGCAAGAGTGTGCGAGCACCTTAGAGAGAAAAGCCAATAATTGAGTGCAAATACGAGTAAACTTGAGTGCACCTTACATTTGAGAGTAAACACGTAAGTGTGAGGCCATATTTGTAACTAACTAATTTTCTTTCTTGCAGCACTATATCTCAAGGAAACGAAGAAGAAAGGCAACGCACTTTAGTTGATGTAGACCTCAAGGTCTATACCGATGCATTGATAGGGAGATTTCAACATATAATACGAGAGGAACTTGAGCCATTGCAAGAACGCATGGATGAGGTGGAGGGTTCACGCAATACT
Source organism: Hypericum perforatum (assembly GCA_012979155.1). Lineage (NCBI taxonomy): Eukaryota > Viridiplantae > Streptophyta > Magnoliopsida > Malpighiales > Hypericaceae > Hypericum > Hypericum perforatum. The sequence continues at coordinate 63,028 of SOPF01016365.1, forward strand.
CAACCACCAAGGAGAGAAGTTCAAGCCCCTTAGAAGGTTGGCACCTTTGGATGGCACAATTGGAGGAGAAACCCGAGCACAAAGGAGGAGGGCTCCTCTAGAAGGCTCAAGTGGAGAAGAGGAAGCTGATCCTTCACAAGAAGAAGATGTTGGCTCTACAAGGAACTTTAGGAGAGCAAGAGCTAACCACCCACCTAGGGAGGCAAGGCAAAGGAGAGATGACAACTTAGGGAGTATCAAGCTAAAGATATCCTCTTTTGTAGGTCGTGCTGATCTGAAAGCTTACTTAGAATGGGAAAAGAAGATTGAGTTCGTGTTTGATTGCCATGATAGTTCCGAGGCAAAGAAGGTAAAGTTTGCCATCACTGAGTTTACTGATTATGCTATAACGTAGTGGGATCAACTTGTGACAAGCAAGAGGCAAAATAGAGAGCGCCTTATAGCTACTTGGGAGGAGATGAAAGTAGTGATGAGAAAGAGATTTGTTCCAAGTCATTACTATAGAGAGCTATACAAGAAGTTACAAGGAATGAGACAAGGAAGCATGAGTGTGGAGGAGTATTACAAGCAGATGGAGATGGCAATGATTAGAGTTGATGTGGATGAGGATAGGGAAGTCACAATGGCAAGGTTTTTGAATGGACTCAATCCTAATATTCAAGATAAAGTTGAGTTGCAACACTATGTGGAGTTGGAGGAACTAGTGCATATGGCAACAAAGGTTGAAAAGCAACTCAAGAGAAAGGAAGGAGGAACTAGAGCTACAACGGGTTCTACTTGGAAACTAAGCTACTCAAAGAAGTTTGACAAGTTTAATAAGCCACAAGCAACCAAAGTAGAGCATAAGGCCGAGAGCTCAAGTGCAAACCCTCAAAAGAAAGTGGAAACCCCTCCAGCAAGGAACCACGACATTAAGTGCTTTAAGTGTCAAGGCATAGGTCACATCTCAAGCCAATGCCCCAACAAGTGAGTCATGGTGATTAGAGAAAGTGGAGAGGTTGAAACTGAGGAGGAAGATTCGGAGCAAGAAGACTTGCATTCATCCCAGGGTATGTCTGAAAAGGAATACCAAGCTGTTGAAGGGCTTACTCTTGTCACTCGGAGAGCATTGAGCGTGCAAGTTAGAGAAGACAATGTAGCTCAAAGAGCAAACATCTTTCACACAAGGTGCTATGTCAAAGACAAAGTGTGTAGTGTCAACATAGATGGGGGAAGTTGTGCTAATGTTGCAAACACTACCATGGTGGAGAAGTTAGGGTTACTTACTGGAAGGCACCCTAAACCCTACAAACTACAATGGTAACATAGTGAAAGTGTGGTGACTTGACTTCACTTGATGAAACAAACACAAATGAGTTGTGAGGTTCGAATAATCAAATAAAGAACAAGTTTGGTCATATCAAATTGGTAACCTATTGTAGCTAAGAGGATAATAGGTACAACGATCACCAACTCCCGTAGGGTGATCGAGGGTTGCACAAAATGGTGCAGCTAATCAGTGGCAAAAACTCAGACACAAGCACTCACGCGTGCTCAGCAATCGCACTCAGTAATAACAAGGGTTTGATTCAAATTTCTTGATGATCATTATTTCCTTTTGTGCTTGATTTTAAACAAGCAGAATTCAAGCCGAAATTTAAGCCTTCGGATGGCTATTACATTTGTTTCCCCTTTCCCATAATTGTGTCCATAAATGGACCAGCTCAAATGCGCCTTAATCACACCCTAATTCCCCCTCATTATTGGTTACTGGCCCCTCCAAGCAATGGAAAGGCAAAATGGAAAGCTCAAGTTCAAACTCACTTATTACAACTTCACGTAAATTAAAGAAAGCAATTAAATGAAAGTTGATCAAAGCTTCATGTAGCCATGCACACACATGCACACGTAAAATCATCTCAAAATTGGCTTTGCATGAACACTTCGAACTTGGTCGTCCTACGGCAGTCTCCCCTTCTTAGAAATCAACTTGTCTTGAGTTGTAAGTCTTGATGGCAATGGCAAAGGATTATAGTATGGTGTTAGGTCGGCTACGTTAAACGTTTTCGACACACCATATTCTTTGGGCAAGTCGATCACATATGCATTATTGTTCACCCTCCTTAGCACCTTATACAGACCAAATCTCTTTTGTTGCAATTTTCCTCCCATGTTAGAAGGCATTCTCTCCTTCCTGAAGTAGACCATCACTTCCTCTCCGGGTTGAAAAATCTGCTCTCTTCTCTTTGCATTTATACGACTCTTCTCCTTGGCAAGCCTCTTCTTAACAACCTCTAACACCTCTTAAGCATGCTCGGCAAAGCTAACGGCTGCGGCATTGGCTTTAGGTGGCTTGTGAAAGCTAGAAATATCAACAATGCAGTTAGGAACCTTCGTATAAATAAGAGAGAAAGGTGACTCTCCTGTTGAATGATGCTTTGCACCATTATATGCCAATTCCGCGATCGGGATGGTGAGATCCCATTGCCTCTTCCTCTCATGGAAAAGACTCCTCAACATGCTCCCAAGGGTTCGGTTTGTTGACTCCATTTGCCCATCTGTTTGGGGGTGCGCGATGGTGCTCAATTGTAACGAAGCATCAAATAGCTTCTAGAATGTTTGCCAAAAGCTTGCAAGGAATTTAGTGTCACGATCCGAGGTGATTATACGAGGTACTCCATGAAGGTGCACCACTTCCTTGAAGAACAGTATGGCCACCCCTGTCTACAATAACGAAAATTTAGTCAAAGCCACGCGGGGTGTAAGGCAAGCCAAGCACGAAGTCCATGCTCAGGTCTTCCCACACTTGCTTTGGGACAGGGAGAGGTGTGTATAAGCCCGTGTTTTGCACTTGCCCTTTGTCTCTTGACAATCTCAACAATGTTGCACCATCCTCTCCACTCCTTTGCTCATCCTTGGCCAATAAAAATGAGAGACCAATGCATCCAGGGTTTTGTCTTGCCCGAGGTGTGCGGAAAGCCCTCCACCATGCATCCCCAAGATTAATTGCTCACGTAGAGAAGTCTTTGGAACACATAATTGGTTGCCTTTCATAAGATAGCCTTCGTGCATATGGTAGTCTTTGAAACCTTTGCCATCTTGACACTTCAACCATATTATGCCAAAGTCCTCATCTTCCTTGTATTGCTCATGTACACATTCGAATGCCGTGATCTCTCCTTTGAGTTCCATGAGCAACAAGACTCTCCTGCTTAGAGCATCGGCAACCAAGTTGGTCTTGCCACTTTTATGCGCGATCTTGAAAGGAAATCACTGAAGATACGTGGACCACCTTGCATGCATGTGACTTGCAAGTCTTTGCCCTAAACACGGCATAAAATTCCTTCTCATACGTACTTCATGTTTGCCTGTGCTCACTTAGCTTTTCACTAAAATAGGCAATAGGTTTCTTCTCTTGGCTAAGGACAGCCCCTATGCCAACTCTAGAGGCGTCTACATCAACCTCAAAAAGCTTGCCAAAGTTAGGTAAAGCTAAAAGAGGTGCGGAGCTAAGGCATTCCTTGAGGGTCACGAAAGCTTCATTCACCTCTTTGCTCCATTCAAAAGGCACACCCTTCTTCAATAATGAAGTAATTGGAGCAGTAATCACATTAAACCCTCGTATGAATCACCTATAAAAAGATGGGAGGCCAAAAAAACTCCTTACTTGAGTGACACTTTTTGGTTGTGGCCAAGCTCGGATTGCCTCTACCTTGGTTTGGTCAGCTCGTACTCCATCCTTCCCGACAATGAAACTAAGAAATAGCAAGCTCTCCTTCCAAAACGTGCACTTCTTGAGATTAGCATAAAGCTCATTCTTTCTTAACAACAAAAGAACCTGATGCAAGTGCTCAACATGATCATCCTTGGTCTTGCTATAGACGAGGATATTGTCAAAATAAACCACCACGAACTTGTCTAGAAACGGCCTCATCACTTGGTGCATCAATCTCATAAAAGTGTTAGGCACATTTGTAAGACCAAAGGGCATCACCATCCACTCAAATAGCCCTTCCTTGGTCTTAAAAGCCGTCTTCCACTCATCCCCTAGCCTGATTCTAATCTGATGGTAGCCACTTTTTAAATCTATCTTGGAAAAGACCGTGGCTCCACTTAGATTATCTAGCATGTCATCAAGTCTAGGGATAGGAAATTTGTACCCCATAGTGATTTTGTTGATGGCTCTACTATCCACGCACATCCTCCACGAACCATCTTTCTTGGGCACGAGCAAGGTAGGAACTCCGCACGGGCTCATGCTTTCACGAATAGATCCGCGCTCCAAGAGATCTTACACTTGATCCTTTAAAATCTTGTGCTTTTTTGGGCTCATCTTATAGTGCAGGAGGTTTGGAAGCGTTGCTCCAGGGATCAAATCAATGTGGTGTTGGATATCACGCATTGGAGGAAGACCATTCGGCAACACCGAGTGGAAAACATCCGCAAATTCTTGCAAGAGGAGTTTAACCTCTTGCGGAAATTCTTCCTCCTTCTCCGTGGTTTGCTTGACTTTGGCTTCTACTACAAGCATTTGACACCATCCCACCTCCTGCAAAGCAATCTGAAACTCCTTTCTTGAAGTCACGAGGTTAACCATTTGCATGAGTTTGCTCCCCTTCTTAGCAAATGTCTTTGGTCTTCTCGGCAATAGGGTGTAATGCTTGCCTTCCTTCGTACCTTCGTATGTGTTTTCTTCTCCCAAATGCACTGCCTTGTTATCATATTCCCACGGCCTTCCAAGGAGGATGTTGCATGCATCCATGCAAAGAACATCGCATGTAACAACATAGCTGGATTGGCTGATAGAGATCGGGACTTGGCAATGAGACTCCACCCAAATGTTCCCTCCTGATTGAACCCATCCAATTGAGTAGGGGGCTGGATATGGTGTGGTCTTCAACCCCAACTTCTCCACGGTTTGCGAGCTGATGAAGTTCTCCTGGCTCCCTCCATTAATTATAACATCGTAAACTTCCTTTCCTACGTAGCACTTGGTGTGAAACAGATTATGCCATTGGGTTGCATCCTTCTTTTCCACGGAAAGTGCTAATTTTTGCATAACCCCACAACATTCTTCTTCATTCTCCGAGCTTTCTTGCAAATCACCTTCACTTTCCTCAACAGGTGCGCAATAGAGGGCATCCTCCTGATCATCACGTTCACATAATTGAGTGAACTTTCTACGAGGGCATTTGCTCGATCTATGCCCTAGCTTGTTGCATTTAAAACACCTCAGCCTTGAAGAGCCTTCAACAACTTCTTTGCCCTTCCTTTAGACCGGATCAGGGTTGGCTTGAACAAGTCTGGCTCTTGGTGCTCTCCTTTGATCGCCCATAGGTGTAGGATTTTTTTCACCTCCTCTGTTGACATTAGAAGTCTAACCAGGAGTGTAGCGCGTTGGTACCATTTTCTTTTTCTTGAGAGTGGCTCCAATTTTCTGAGCCTTGTTGCACGCATCGTGAAAGAACAAGAGCGTGTCAAACTCCATCCTGCTCTTGACTTCATAACTTAGACCATCAACGAACCTTGCGATCATATGATCTTCGTGCTCTTCCACATTGTTTCGTGCTGCCAGCCTGATGTGATCAAGCCTACATCCAAGCAACAAGACTCACGTCAAGTGC
>SOPF01016366.1:2665-80966 GCA_012979155.1 Hypericum perforatum
CTTACACTAAAATGTACATAAATAATGAGTGTTTTTGACACTCATCAGTGTGCTCAAGATGTTTCATCAATTTTGCTATAGAATATCTTCATAAGATTTTCCTGAGTTACACCATATTGTGGGAAGGCTTTTTGTAAAGATTTGAACCGCTTCCCGGCATTATAGATAGTTTCGCTATCTTTCTAGCAGAATGTGTTGATGTCTTGGAGGAGCTGTGCTAACTTGGCCATTGAGAAGTACTTCCAGAGGAAGGCTTTAGTCATAGCTACCCAGCTGGTGAGCACTTCACCTTCCAGATTATCATACCAGTCACGGGCTTTGTCTCGCAAAGAGAATGGGAATTGCCGGAGCTTGATAGCTTCAGAGGTCACTCCTTAGAATCTCATGATTTTGCTGACATCCTCAAACCATTTGAGGTGGGCCTAAGGATTCTCCTTTGGAACTCCACTGAATGTAGCAGATGATTGAAGTTGTTGAACAGCTCCAAAAGGAATGTGAAAGGTCGAAGTGCCTTCAGCTTGTTCTTTATCGTTAGTGGGTCTGTCCCATGTCAGAATAGATGACTCTAAGAGGGACCTGTGCTGGGGTTGTGAAGCGATAGCTTTGACAAGGGCATCTTGCACCTCGACTCATTGGTTGTGGGCCATTATTTCAGCTTGCATCTTCCTGTCTCTCCGATGTACTCGTTTAAGAGCTCCGATGTCAACTTGTATAATGTTGGGGTCAAAGTTGGATTCTTCATTATGCATCATTGGCATGCAGTAGAGGTATCTGCAAAGACATCGTAAGTAAAGTGAGTGATCAAGTTACACAAACTGAACTGCTGTAATTTTTGTCCAAAAATTTCAGTTTCGTGTCAACACCGCCAATTTGACATACGAAAAATCAATAAAGGATTTAGCATGCAATCAAATAGTATAGTAGGTAAGTAAGATTCGAACTGAGGGTTGGACATAAAACTGAATAGTCATAGGGATGCAACTTGGGTAACAATTACTTTAAGTGAAAAGAGTTTGCTTATGAAGAGAATAAATAACATTATAAATGCAAGAGATAAAAGAAAGGATTTAAACGATAAAGACAAACTGAGCACGATACCTTCATGAGTCAACTGCTTATACGAGGTTATGGTTCTTATGACGTCCTAACTAGTACCTGGAGTTGTCTAATGCATCTGCTTAACGTTTTTGCTCATTAAGTGGACAAAACCATGGTTGTAAAGCCCTAAGTTACCAATTACCGCTTGTGCTTATTAATCAGGCTTAAAACTAAATCAACCTTAATTATAATATTCCCTCCTAATGGGTTATCCCTACAATATTAAGATGTCTCATTAATACCTAAGGATATGCTAATTGATTCATACACTAATTTGAGTGCCTGTCTGTCCACTCTCGTTAATTCAGATTATAACTTAGGTGATCAGGCTAAGTTAAACATTAAGCCTACCAATTAATAACTATTTTGCATAATGTTCGAACATATCCCAAAAGACAATTGACTACATGATTATGGCATTGCGCTCAAAAGAAGAATACTCACTACTCATGATAATAATAGCCAAAATAATGAATAGTGAATTCATAAGAATAAGACCGGGTTAAGAAAGCTTAGCCTCAATGATTTCACCTTCTACCCGAAACGAACTAGATGAATCCACATAAGAACCTACAAGTGTTGTTCCAATGTATCGGTGAACAAAAGTTGTTTCTAAACTAGAGCTAGGGTATATTTATACCCTAGCTGCCAAAAAACTAATAAAAATCTAGAATCTTCCTAACTAGCAGGTCCAAGTTTGCCTAATCAGATAGGCCAGCGCCTGCTAGACTTGCAGCAATCGCTGCTCCAGTGACTTCCTTGGGTTTGCCAGCGCCCGCTAGCCCAGTACTTGCTTCTCCTTGCCTAGCACTTGCTGACTCTGTAGCACTTGCTAGCTCTACTCAACGACCTCTATGTCAATCCACTCCGTTGCCTTGCTCCATAATGCATTGCTTTGACCTACAAAGATTGTGTAAACATCCAATAAGTGATCATTCAGAGTTTAATCATAATAACAAGCTAAAACACTGAATAAGTGCCACAATCAATGCGATAACAATACCTATTTTACCACTTAGATGCACGATTACAAGGAAAATCTAGTGCGCATTACAATTCAAATCAACAATCTCAATCAACAATCCACAATCCCAATTCTAATCAAACACAATCAACATTCACGGTCACCTAATTATATCCACAATCATGAAAAGTACACAATCACGAATCTGAATCCATAAAATGCACAAGATAGACAGAATTCACTTACCTCCAATAGCTCTAGGCAATACCTCTCGTCCCAAACACACTCTCCTTCTTTTCGTTTACAAAAGCCTAAATGAAATCAGATCAGTCTCTAATAAAGGTTTCAAAATCTAAGTTACGTGGCTATAAGTGTAAGGTTTACACTACAAATTCGGAATCCCTGCCTTGATCTTCCAAAAATCATAGATTAGTAAGGTCGTCCTCCTCACTTTTAGAAATATGTTTTCGTGAGCTTTCTCTGAATTTGCACAATTCAGAGTAGACACGGCGAAAGGATAGAACTATTCTTACCCTTAAGCTCTAGCGCGATTATTTTGGATTTGTCCGTTCCTTCTCGATCTTCTTATGTTCGGCTGGTTTCTTCTCCTTCACAAAAGGGGCAAATTTGTGAATGACCAATTAGGTTTAGGAAGGACATACTAACCCTAGTTTTTCTTAAACAGATAAGGTGATAAATTACAAACTATAACCCAAAAGTGCAGAAAATATCAAAGGGGTTCTTACAATATGACACTTTTCAATTAATTTTGTCCAATTCTTACATTATCCTCTCCTTAAATGAAGTTCGTCCTCAAACTTACTTGTGTGATCAAAGGGGTATGGGTATTTCTCTTCATTTCAAACTTAACTCCCAAGTAGCCTCTCTCTCCATATAGTTACTCCACTATACTTTGACATATTCAATTGTCCTCCTATGGAGTTGCTGAAGTATTAGAGTCTACGATTCTCAGGGGGACTTCTTCGTAACTCATATTCGGGCAGACTTCAGTTAGGATTTCTTGCACTATTTGACCTTCTCTTGGGATGTACTTTTGAAGCATGGACACGTGAAACACATAATATATTCTTGCCAAAGTTGGGGGTAGTGCCAGTCGATATGCCAATTTTCCAATCGCCCGATAATGTCATATGGTCCAATAAATCATGGACTGAGTTTTCCTTTCACCCCAAACCTACGGATACCTCTGGTTGGAGAGACCTTCAAGAATACATGGTCCCTTACCTCAAACTCTACTCCCCTGCGATATTGATATGCAAATTTCTTTTGTCGATTCTGTGCCATTTGTATCCAACTCCTTATCACGCGCACCTTTTTAGTTAATTCTCTAAACATTTCTGGGCCAAGAATCCCCTTCTCTCCTACTTCATTCTAGCTGATGGATGAATGATACTTTCTTCCATATAGGGGTTTATAGGGGGCTATACCTATACTTGCCTGGAAGCTGTTATTATATACAAACTCCACTAAAGGGAGGTGGCATTCCCAATTTCCCCCAAAGTCTAAAACACAAGTTCTTTGTAGGTCTTCTAGAGTTTGTATAGTTCTTTCAGACTGTCCATCTGTCTGTGGGTGAAAGATAGTGCTAAATTGCAGTTTTGTCCCATCGCCTTTTGAACACCACTCTAGAATATAGATAGATCCCGATCGGACATGATGCTTATCGAAATTCCATGAAGTCACACTATCTCCTTAATATATAGTTTTGTCATTTGCTCAATAGACATCTCCATCCTGTAAGCCAAAAAGTGCACCATCTTAGTAAATCGATCAACTACCACCCAAATAGTATCATTCTCGTGTATAATTTTCGGTAGTCCTGTCACAAAATCTATAATGATCATTTTCTACTTCTATTATGGGATTTCCAATGGTTGTAAAGGGCCAGCTAGTTACTGGTGTTCAGCCTTAACTAACTGACAAATCATGCAGCTTGCCACATAGTCAGCTATCTCCTTTTTCATCCTTGGCCACCAGAAGCTAAGTTTGAGATCTTGATACATTTTGGTTATGCCCGGGTGTCTAGCATAACGAGCTGTGTGTGCCTATTCTAATACTTTATTCTTCAATTTTTGGGAGGCAGGTACACAAATCCTATTTTTGTAGTCTACAATTCTATTCGCTCCTATATGGAAGTCTTTTATCTCTCCTTGTTCAACTTGGTGTCTCAGTAAATTTAATGCATCGTCCTGGCGCTGTCCTACCCCCAATTGTGCTCGAAGTGTGGATTCCATTTCCATGCTTGCCAATAACCCTATAAATGCAGTATCCTCTAATTCTAGACTCTCCAGTTCTTGTATCAAATCTTCCTACATGGTTAGCTTATTTCCCGTCTCTAGGGTTAAATGATTATTCTTCCTACTTAAGGTATCTGCCACTACGTTGGCTTTTCCGGGATGATAGTAAATTCCTATATCATAGTCCTTGATCAGTTCTAGCCACCTTTGCTGCCTCATAATCAATTCCTTCTGGGTGAAAACATACTCAAGGCTTTTGTGATTCGTGTATATCTCACAACATACTCCGTAGAGATAGTGTCTCCAAACTTTAAGGGCATGAGCAACTACTGCCAGTTCCAGATCATGAGTAGGATAATTTTTCTTATATGGCTTAAGCTGTCTCGATGCATAAGCGATTACCTAATCCTCCTGCATTAGCACACACCCTAACCCATTCTTTGAGGCATCACTATAGACCACAAAGTCTATCCGTTCTCTTGGTTAAGCTAGTATGGGTGCGGATATCAATCTGTTTGTCAACTCTTGGAAGCTCTTCTTACATTCTTCTGTCCATGTAAACTTTACCCCCTTCTATGTCAATCTGGTTAAGGGCGTGGCTATCCAAGAAAAGCCTTCCATAAACCATCGATAATAGCTTGTTAAGCTCAGAAAGCTACGTACGTCCGCCACATTTCCTAATTGTATCTAGTTCACCACTGCTTTAATTTTACTGGGGTCTACGGAAACTCTATCTCTAGATATAACATGTCCTAAGAACCCAACCTTCTTGAGCCAAGACTCACACTTCTTAAATTTGTCAGTCTAAAGGGTATTACTATGAACTCATAGTGTCCATACCTCATACGAAAAGCCGTAATAGGTACACCTTCTTCTTGGATCTTAAGCTAGTGATAGCCTGATCAGAGATCTATCTTAGAGAATGCCTCAGCTCCCCTTAGTTGATAAAAAAGATCTTCAATCCTCGATAACGAATAGTGATTCTTAATGGTGAGCTTATTTAGTTCCCGATAGTCTATGCACATTCTCATACTCCCATCCTTCTTCTTCACAAACAGTATTGGTGCTCCCCATGGTAAAACATTGGGTCTAATAAAACCCTTATTTAACAATTCCACCAACTGTGACTTTAATTCTTTTAACTCAGCTAGGGCCATACGATATGATGCCTTAGAAACTGGGTGAGCCCCAGGGATCAGCTCAATCTGAAACTCTACTTCTCTATCTGGGGGTACACCTTGTATGTCTTCTAGAAACATATCTGGAAACTCATTAGCCAAAGATATTTATTCTAGGTTGACTTCATTTTGAATGTCCATTGTACTAGCAAGGTAGGCAACATCACTATTTCGTACTAGCTTCCTTGCTTTGAGGGCCAAGATTAAATATGGTGAGGGGATTTTAGTCGTCTGGCCTTCAAATATAAATTCTTCTTGCCTGAGAGGTCAAAAGATTACTGTCCTTCTTCTATAATCAATAGAGGTATGATGAGTTGTTAGCCAATCCATCCCAAGAATAATAACGAAACCCATCATTCTCAAAATTCTAAGATGTCCAGAAAATTGGCGACGATTAATCTGAATGTCATAGTCACACCCTTGGTCCACTACTATGGTCTTTCCTAGGGACGTCCTCACTTCTATTTCCTTATCACAGATACTCTGACTTATCTTATGCCTCCGTACAAAATGCTCAGCAATAAAATAATGCGTAGTTCCTGAATCAAATAGAGTATTTGCAAAACCACCAGCTACTAGAAACTTGACTATCACGTAAGGTAAGAAAGATCATCGTGGTCATATAGTTTCATGATTCATGTAAGATAAGGTAAGCAAGATCATCATTGTCACACAGTTTCATGATTCATGTAAGATAAGGTAAGCAAGCTCATCGTGGTCACATAGTTTCATGATTCATGTAAGATAAGGTAAGTAAAGCAAAAAAAAATTTTACCTGTCACTACATCTTGCTTTTGTCTTGCATCTTCCTAAGTGAGTGCATAAACTCGGGCGATGTGCCTAGGGCCAAGAGGGGCACCTACCTGGGTGGGAGCACGTGTGGTAGAGTTTGGCTATGCTCGTTGTTCTAGGCAACTAGCCACTAGATGTCCTATCTTCCCACATTTGAAGCAGGCTCTAGTAGTCTACCTGCACTGTTCCTCTGAATGACCAGCTCGCTTACACCTTGCACACTACAAGCCAGAGTTCTTATTGCCTCTACCAGTTCCAGAAGTATATGGTCATTTTGTTGGTTCCACTGCCTGACTTGGGACCAACTTCCTCTTAGCTGGTTCTTTATCCTTCCTCCGACGAATGTTCTGTTCAACTACTAAGGCCCTTTCTAGCACCTCCTTGTAAGTGGGCTGTAGCAGGGGTACCACATGGTCTCTAATTTCCTCGTCCATCACAGTAGTAGACTCAAACATAGAGAGGTGTGTGGAATCTTGGTCATACTTTGTCACCATCTTATCTCCCTGCACTAACTGATCAAACTCTCGTGCCATCTCCCTTCGTCGAGGCGCAGGGATAAAATACTCTCTAAAGTCTTTCAAGAAGGCTTCCCACTTATATGCTCCATCTCCCCTAGCTAGTAAATCACCGCGTACCCATTTCTGAATTTTCCACCATCGCAAGGCATCGACAATCATGAGGTAAGCGGCAAATATCTCCTTCTCAACTTGTGGGATTTGAGCAATTTAGAATGCCATCTCCACTTCCATCACCTAATCCTCTACTTGTATGGGCTCCTCGGTACCATCAAAGCTAGGTGGTTTGACCTGTTGGAACTCACGGTATCTAGTAGCTACTGATTGAGATTGTTGCAAAACTACTAGTTGGGGGATGGTGGCTACCTATTGTTACTGCTACTGAACTAGGAGACCCAAGATTTATAGCAATGTACCATCAGCAATTTATCCTAGCGGGGGCCGCGGTACCAAGTTTGTAGGATTCATAGCATTGATTGGTTGTTCATTTGTGGCCGAATAAGCATCAGACTCAATCGGTATGTCAAGGCCTACATTTTGAGCACTAATGGGTGGTATCTGCGTAGCCCTAGCAGCAAGGGGTGGCAATCCTGGTGAACTCACAGAGGGATTTTTAGCTTGCCTAGACCCAGCTTGCCTAGACCTAGTTTGCTTGGATCTTTGCCCCTTGGACGTAGTGCTTCTTGTCTGCGGTGCCATGAGTTCCCTACCTGTAAGGTCAGAATTACACTAACCTATTTAGTTACACTATTTGTGAACAAGCAAAACAGATCTACATCTTACTTAACACAATAGGAACTTCACATAACTACGACATTATAACACAATTACAACATCATGACGAAATCATACCATCATAACATTATCACACCATCATAACAAGATCACAACATCATCACAATATCATCACAACATCACAACATCATCCCAACATCACAACATCACAACAACATCACAACATCATCACAATATCATCACAACATCACAACAACATTACAACATCATCACACCATCATCACAACATCATCACAATATTATCACAACATCACAACATCACAACAACATCATCACAACATCATCACAACAACATCACAACATCATCATAACATCATCACAACAACATCATAACATCATCACCTATCGGAATAATTAAACATTCTCGTCAAAAGAATAAAAAATCCACGACAAAAACATCAATTGTCCATAACTTTCAAATAGCTATGAATTTGACCCCAAAACTCAATCGTTCTGATGTAGCAGGAATATGTGTAGATCTTGAATTCTCTTTCCGAAATGATATTATAATAGAAAATTGGGTAAACGAGTCAAAAGTAATGACTGTTCAAAGTTTTGACAGTTTTGACGCAAAATCATGCGAGAATATGCACCTATCTTCCTATCGCAACATTCCACTGGAAATAACCTAATCCCCCATACTCTCTAGGATTGCTCACATGCACGCAAATGCGAATGCAGGTAGTTTCAAATTCTCTTTTCCTATAAAGATGCTCTGATACCATATGTTGTCACGACCCAAAAAGTGAAATGCCTTTTATTTCAACGATAAATAGTCTAAAATTCAATAAAGACCAATAGTTTAAAATCTGAGTTCAAAATGAAATGAATAGTCTAAATGAATGAATGAATGCATGCAGCTGCCTCTACTCTCGTCCCAATAACCCAGCATCTGCAGCATACAAGTAGACAATCATGGTGGGTCATAAACTCAGTAAGGAACTCTACGACACAATGAAATCCACATATGAAATTAGTACAATCAATGCAATGCAATTTAATCAATACAATCAATACAATCAATCATATAATGATTCCACTAACAATCACAATACAGAGCTCTGGAGTCCTCACTTATCATGTCGGGATCCTCATGGGGAATAGATAAATACTTACCATTCCTGCTAGGCAGGCCCAAAAGCTAGACAAGTATCCCTTCTATGAGTCCAAATAGTCTACATACTTCTTGTCCATTTGATCACACATACCTCGGTTTACCCGGTAGCCCCTTAAGCGATATGTGAGAACTACAGGACCCAATAGGTATGAGACAATCCTGCATATTATCAATCAGATCAATCATATATCTAAATCCAATATTTCGAATCCAAACTTTACAATTCAAAACTGACATCAACAAATCGAAATTCACATTAACAATCAAGAACTCAATTCAACAGTTTAAGACCCAATTCAGCAATCCAAAATTCAGCAATTCAAATCAACAATCTCGATCAATAATCCACAATCCGAATTCCAATCAAACACAATCAACATTCACAATCACCCAATCACGAAAACTCCACAATCACGAATCTGAATCCATAAAATGCACAAGATAGACTGAATTTACTTACCTCTAATAGCTCTAGGCAATACCCCTCGTCCCAGACACACTCTCCTTCTTTTTGTTTACAAAAGTCTAAACAAAATCAGATCAGTCTCTAACAAAAGTTTTGAAATCTAAGTTACGTGGCTATAAGTGCAAAGTTTACACTACAAATTTGGAATCCCTGCCTTGATCTTCCAAAAATCCTGGATTAGCAAGGACGTCCTCCTCATCTTTACAAATACATTTTCTTGAGCTTTCCCTGAATCTGCATAATTCCGAGTAGACAAGGAGAAAATGATAGAACTATTCTTACCCTTAAGCTCTAGCGCAATTATTCCGAATCTGTCCGTTCCTTCTTGATCTCCTTCTGTTTGGCTCGTTTCTTTTCCTTCACAAAAGGGGCAAAATTCGTCAATGACCAATTAGGTTTAGGAAGGACATACTAACCCTAGTTTTTCTTAAACAGATAAGCTGGCAAATTACAAACTACACCCGGAAGTGCAAAAAATATCTAAAAGGTTCTTACAATATAACACTTTTCAATTAATTTTGCCCAATTCTTACATGAAACACAGTCGATCTGGAATTAGGGCTCGAACGACGCCTCTTATTCAGAGAGGAAAGACACAAGGACGCACCATCTCCAAGTTGTCCTCGACAATCCTCAAGCTCAACACAAAACACTCAGAACCCTCTCCGCTGAGCCATTAAAGACGACAGTCACGAAGCCAAGGAGACGGAAGTCCGAGACCGCTTATAAAAAGTATAAGAACTTGCCTGAGCCACTTTCAGGTATAAAAATATTATTAAAGGGTGTTATTTGCTCAATATTATTATAGGAGTATATTTGACATTTATTCCCTTATATAAATTGAATTCCGGTGATCACTAGAACAATTTCTAGCTAACTCGGACGAAAATGTTGATATAAGCATGGCGACATCCATCTGTCCAGTTTTTTTTTTCCTACAGTCGTTACTTCGAAACTCTTGCTGATGTAGAAAGTTATCTTTTAGTTGACTATTTTAACAAATTGTCGTAAAATCAATTTATATAGATGACTGATCATCGAGAGAAATTTTTTTATAATTAGCAGAACTAAAAAATTATTAATATGAGCAAGTATCTCTAACATCATAGTTTTCACTAAACTGGCCTCTCTTTTTGAGTTGTAACTAAAAAAATTCTAACTATGTTGATGGTGTGTAATTTTGACTGAATTGAAATAAATGCATTATTTACCTTATCATATATAAAAATTTTGTGAGGTTTTTAAGCCGATCTTTTGAGTGGGATCAATCACATGCTCGTCATAAAAAAAATGGGATAAAGTATATGCTGCCACACAATTGGTCGTTTAATGGGTCAAAGTCTACTCTAGAAATTGTTCTATTTTGTCATATGTTAGGAAACAAATCTGCATCTAAATTATTTTAACAAAAATAAAAATTGTTAGGATCGGTTCGTAATTAACAAGTAATTGCGTGCTAATCCTATTTAATTAAGAAACTAATACGTTAATTAAACAATACTTACTTGTTAAAGCGAATGTTCACACAAACCCAACACGGCTACCGTAAATTGTTGGTTAATTCGTAGTCATGATCTAACGGATATACGATCGTATTTTAACGATTGTCCTTGATTGTAAATCTGGAAAACTTTTAGAATTGATATGAAAGTTTTGTTTATAAGTTGTTATTTGTGGAAAAACTTCCAAATCAGTTATGCCAGATTTCTCCTTTAATAAAGAAATTTCCCGACAAGAGACTGCCACGTGGCACGACAAACCTGCATTGTGGCATAGTGGACCCACATGTTTACCATGTGGCACCACGTGGTAGTAATAAACACGCGTATCCGTCATATGGCAGACTAGCGTGCTGCCATATGGCCCGTCATTTCCCATAGCAACTACGTTAGCACCTACCTAATGTTAGTGTCATGTCAGTAATGATGTGGTCTGGGGTGGTCCGCTAATTGGCTCGTTAACCCAGGCCTGTGGGCTTAATGGGCTCAGACCCAAATTCACATATTGATGATTGCGTGTTGATCCCAAAGCCCAACAATCTCCCACTTAAGCATCATCGACCTTGGTCAACAATGTACAGAATTTAATCGTTAAAGATTTTGTACAACTAGCATACGTCGAGTACATTTAGCCAAAATTCATAATCATAGATACACATGCTATTTGAATAGTACCATCTCAGCATCTCACTTATAAATGTATGTTATTATCCCATGACTCATATCATATTTTATTGTCCACAAAATGATTTTAAACAATTATATTTATATTTATTATTGTACTTTTCAATAGAGTTAGTGCACTTGAACCACGAAGCTCGAAATATGATGGACATAATTTCTTATCCCTTAACTATATTCTTTTCATAATGACATAGTCTACTTTTCTAGTCAGTCCTGCTAGGTTGAATTGCTATGTCATAATATTTTTCATGTACTTTCCAAACTAGTAGCACTAAATCGTACTTTCAGAATATGTTTAGGATCTTAAAGGCAAGTATCAGAAATCACACTTCTCAAAAATCAATCTCACACCACAGATTATGAAATCAATGGACATTTTCATCCCATCTAGTGGTCGTACATCACACATGATACTCATCCACGTATTATGGTGTGCAATTCATTTTGTAGGAACATATGTCTTATAACACCATACTAGAGTATTAGTCATAGCTTAACTCTAAACTTTTAAGACAGATGGTATGATAAGTTTCACTTATATCTTATCATATGGATAACCAAAGATCTAAATGTAGTAATTCATTACTCCATCCCACATCAAATCTTGCTCTTTAGCAGGACAACATTCTGTCGTAGGACATACGTATCTAAATTTCCAACAACGGCCTCATCTCATTTAGGAATTAACATATTTAACTCCCACTTAGGTAAACACATGTGTGGGTTGGATACTTTTCTGTCTAACATGTTTTGCAAGTTGTTCATATTGCCAAAACAAAATTTCTTTATTACAATTTATGATACTGCTGTAAACCTAATAACTTAACATGTTTCTCAAACACTTCTCGAGGCAATGCTTTGGGTCTGCGACCATATCTTATGTAGATATGTGTTTTATACGTAGTTCTTTATGTTTTACTAAATTTCTGACCAAATAAAATTTAATAGAGCAAATTTCCCTCAAGTCCCTGGCCTTTGCTAAAATCACTATTTTTGTCCCTACTATTTTGAAAAAGAGGATTTTGTCCCCCATCTTTGCTTAATTAACACCCTTAGGTCCCTGGTGCCAGAATCGGAAAATTTCTTTGGCACCCAGGGATATAAAATGTCTCTTTTGCCCTTATTCAAAAATTAAAAAAAAAATAGAGTCCTCTTTCTCCTCCTCTGCTCCTTCTCTCTCCTCCACCCACATTCCTCCCTCCTCCTCCTCCTTCCTCATCCTCTAATCCCCCTCCCCTCATCTGCCCTCCTCCTTCTCCCTCTTCCTCCTTTCCTCTCCCTCATCTGCCCTCCTCCTTCCACCTCTCTCCTCCTCCTCCTCCTATCTTCCTTCTCTGTCCTCCTCCTCCACCTATCCTCCCACCTCTCTCTTCCTCCTCCATCCTCCTTCTCCTATCATCCTTCTCCCTCCTCCTCCCCTCTCACGAAGGTGTTTTTTTTAACTTTTGAATGCAAGGGCAAAGGAGACATTTTACATCCCTGGGTGCCAGAGAACTTTTCCGATTATAGCACCAGGGACCTAAGGGTGTTAATTAAGTAAAGATGGGGGATGAAATCCTCTTTTCCAAAACAGTAGGGACAAAAATAGTGATTTTAGCAAAGGCCAAGGACCTGAGGGCAATTTGCTCAATTTAATATCTATATGCTTAGCCCTAATATGGAGTCTAGGATCCTTAACATAAGCTATAGTTGTAGTGTTCAAATATTTCAAAATTCTCTTAACAATATTCCAATGAGCATTGGCTGAATTTGACTGATATAGACTTACAATGTCAACTGCATATCAAATATTAGGTCTAGTACACAACATCGCATACATCAAGTATCCAACTTTCTGGCATAGCGAATCTTTTCCATATTCCCTATTTGTTTGGTAGTGTTTAGACACATGTCCTTGCCTAAATTATGATCTTTCACTAATGGGACATACTTTGGATTACTATGATCACTGCTGACATGTTCTACTATGTTATATACATCTCTTGTGAAAGAGACACTATCTTCTTCGAACAATTTTTTGAAATCTTAACTTCGAATATCTAATCAACTTTACCTATCTCTTTTATTTCAAATTTGGAAGAAAATCAATCTTTGATTTCAACAAGCATTCCCATGTCATTTGCAGCCAAAAGTATATCATCAACATACAAAGTGATGATTACAAAATTCTTACCTCATCGCTTAACATACAGACAAGTGATCTTCATCTATCATAATAAAATTATTTGCCATAATTGTATTAAGAAAATGAATGTACTAGTATCTAGATGACTGCTTAAGGCCATAAATTGATATTTTTAATTTGCAAACCTTTTGTCTCCATTTTTCATGGATGTAGTCCTCAGGCTGAATCATATAGATTTTTTCGTCCGATTCTTCATTGAGAAAAGCAGTCTTTACATCCATCTAATGCAATTCTAGATTCATGTTAGCAACTATAGCTAAAATGACCCTAATGGATGTCAATCTAACATAAGGAGCAAAAGTCTCTTCATAGTATATTCTGACCTATAACTTAAATTCTTGTACAACCAGACGAGTTTTATATCTTTTCACATTACCATTTGCATTGTACTTGACCTTAAAAATCCACTTATTCCCAATATCCTTACATCCTTTAGGCAAGTCAGCCGGATTCCAAACTTGATTCTTGGTCATGAAAGACATTTCTTCCTCCATTGCTTTCATCCATTCATTTTATTTTGGAGATGAAAGAGCACTAATAATATTCCTAGGTTCATCTTCATCTTGAAGGATGGTCAAAAGAACTTCACTTGGACCACTAATCTTCTTAAGTGATACTAAGAACGCATTTTCCTCACCTTTGATATCAAATCATCGACGTAGTATGCTAGTTCTACAAGACCTACAAAATTTTTAGTTTTAATAAACATCTCTCATATGTTCATTGTATCCAAGAATTGTACTTCTACTAGGTGAAAATTTTATACTCCCACTGAAATAGGAAATTATCTGCCTACCAGGAATAAGATGAGTATCTTTCAGATCTTGTTGAGATGGAAAATCACTACTTTCCATCTCAATTCTCCCATTTAAAAGAAGAGATATAAAAGGCTCTAGCTCTATTATATAATAGAGGTTAATGTTTTCGCTAACCTCCTCAATCTAGGAAGCTCATACTTAAAAAATATGACATCACATGGTTCAAATTATGTCACTTGTCCATTGTCTAGTTCACCTATGAATATGTATCCTTTGGATATCTCAAGATACCTAATAAAGATACTTTTCTTATCTCTCGGTCTTAATTTACTAAAAATACTTGAGATAGTATGGATGTAGAATGCACACCCCCATAACTTAAAATATGGTAAATCATGCTTTCGATTTGTCTATATTTCATAAGGGGCGATAGTAGATTTAAAGGGAATACAGTTAAGAACATATCTCTATAATATGATATTGGTAAATTTTCCTCTACCATCATAGATCTAACCATGTCAAGAAAGGTTCTATTCCTTCTTTCAGAAACCCCATTCTATTGGGGTGTGTGAGTAATGGATAGTTGATGTTCAATTCCTTTTTCAACATATAGTGCTTTAAAATCATCCTAAAGATATCCAAGGCCATGATCAATTCATAAGGCGGCCTTTATCTTTCTATCCTTCTGATTCTCGACAAAACTCATATATGTCATAAAATAACTTAATACTTCTGACTTGTGAGAAATTAAGTATATTAGACTATATCTTGAATAGTCGTCAATAAAAGTGATGAAATAATATTCACCATATGTTGTCCTCACATTCATTGGACCACAAATGTTAGAGTGGACTAATTATAATAGAATTTTGGCTCTAGTCCCAATATCAAAAGATTTTCTAGTACTCTTTCATTATAAACAAAAAACATATTTGGGTAATACATACTTTTCAATATTGGCCAACAATTCAACCTTAGCTAGACAATTTAAGCGATTGTGACTAATATGGTCAAGTCTAGAATGCCACAGTTTAATATCATCTTTCGATGAATTTAAACTAGTGATTAATGAAAAAATTTCACAATGATCAATATCCAAAATGAAGAAACCTTTCGATTATATCCTAGGCCATAATAGGCATCATCCAAATACAGCTTAACACCATAGTTCTTAAAATATAATGAAAAACCTAAAGATATCAAGGTTGACATAAAGATCAAGTTCCTTCAAATAACTAGAGCAACCAACACGTCATGGAAAAGAAGAGCACATTCAACACGAAGGTGCAATCTACAAGTGCCCAAACTTTTCACATCCACAGATGTGTTATTGCTAACAAAAATAATTTTTGTACGAGTAGGCAATTGCCTGAATTTTACAAATGAACAACGATCTCTTGTTACATGGTCTATTGCTCCTAAATCTATCACCCACATAGAATGTGATTTAGCAAGGAGGGTACAAGAAGATACATTAATCTCATTCACATTAGAGTTTAGATGTACCTGCTTAGGCATTTTGCAATCTCTTGCAAAATTTCCCTTCTTCTGGCAGTTATAACATTTTACTTTTAAAATGTTAAACCATTTTTCTTCTTAGACTCATAACTATCTACCTTGACATCTAAGTTTTCTGCCTTACAAGTCTTAGATACCTTACTCATTCCTTTTCTTCTTCCCCTAGAGCTACTTGAACTAATCAAATTAGCTTCCAAGTAGGATTTCATGTCTAAAAGATGATCTTCTTCTAGCTCAAGGTTCCTAGCAACATCTTCAAATGTTACTAGGTGATCAAAGTGAGTAAGGTTCATCTTCATCTGTTCCTAGCTCACAGACAAAGAATGGATTATACCCTGAATCTGTTGCTCATTACTGAGAACATGATCGACCTCAACCAAATCACTAATTATGTTTGACATCATCCTCAAATATTTTCTCATGGAAACTTCAGGACACTTTTCGAAGGTGCCAAACCTTATAATCAAACTATAAAGCTCTGACACAAAAAACTTTCCAAATTTCAACATAAGGACATCCCATAACTCTCTTGCATTATCATAAACATGAAATTGTTGGGTGATATCATCCAACATCAAACTCAGCAAAATTAACCTAGCAAATAGTTCTTTTTTTCCAAATAGTATATGCTTCTTTATCTCGCCTATATTGTGTAGTGGTGTCTTCTTTAGGCTCTATCATAATGAAATGCATGTGCTCAAAAACATCTTGTTCTTTAAGCACATTTTGAATTTTCATGCTCCAATTATCAAATTTATCACCATTGAGCTTCATCTTACGGTTCAACTCAGCTATGATGGTCATAGAAGCTACTGATATTTCTATAAGGATTTTTAATATAAGAACATATCAGAAATTTGATTTAGCAATATGAAGTAGTTTACTAAATTCTCACAACTTTAACGACACAGAGTCTTTGATTAATCTTAAAATCAAAGTGAGTCGCGGGCATGCTTTCCGTTACCATTTAAGAATCAATCTTTAGCTTTGATCATTCAAAATTTATTTATAGTAAACTTAAGTAAATATGATCAAACGAACACCTTTTATTTAATCACATAGCAAACTTTTTGTACATATCGAGTTTGTACCCAATAGTACAAAAAACTCAGAGAAGGTACAAAAATAGTCCCAAAATATGTATATGGGGATTACTAGATACACATACACACAACACACCTCGATCAAGTGTTTAGGAGATCCATTAAGAGGATTTAGATCCATTTCTAGATTCAAATCCTTCAATGATGATTCTGACAGGATAACCTCTAAGCATACTCTGATTGGACTCTCGAGTTCGCAATAGGAAATGCGATCAAATCCAATCTAAATAAACAAAATTGAAGGAAACATATAAGTGTATTCCTTAGTAATGTACTAGTTAATTTCCAAACCGCTTCTGATTTTAGCACGGAAGGGGAAGCATCTTCCTCTTGAGGCTCCTCTGCTCGAGGTGTTTCATCAATCCAACAAGAGAAGCCTAATATGTGAAAACTTTGGGGTCCAAAAAAATGCACAAGTCTTCTTGAATCTTTAGGGTAGCTAACAAATCTTGAAACATTGAGTGTCAATCTTCCCCAAAATTGTAAGCACACACCCAAATTGCATCCTGCATTTCTCGATGCACTACTTCTATTGCTTAGCAATCACATAGATATCATCTTTTGGCACCCGCGATGGTAAATATCTCTTCAAAATTTGTTATCAAAGAGATGTAGGGTCAAAGTTTGGATATTTCCACGTAGTCATCTTATCGAACAATGAATAGAAGATAATTTTAGGTTAAATCTCATTTGTCCCTAAAAATAAGATTGAAAATCTCATTTTCCAATCTCTGGATGAACTACCATTAGATCAAACCTTGTGATTTTTGGCTATATATACACATTTCAGAACTAATTCCAGAATATCCATAACTTTATAAAAATAACAAATTCTTTAATGGACCTATTTGAAAAAATTAATTTCAACCTATAATTTGAATTTTAATTGAATATAACTAATTTATTCAATTAGAATCCAAAAAATCCTTCTTAATTTTGACTTAAGTCAAAATAAATCAAAAAAACAGGATTTATCGAAATAAACTAGGTTAATTTGACTTATTTTTAATTTGAATTAGATCGGGGAAAAATTGAAACAAAATAGGCCAATTAGACCGGGTTTTAGTCAAATCAAACCATAGTATAATTATTTTTGCAAAAAATTGTGAAATTACTATTTTGCCCCTCGCAAAAATTCCCAAAATTTCTCTCCCCAATTTTCTCTCTCTCTTCTCAAATGAGAAAATCCCGCCAAGCCTCCTCTTACAACAGCCGACAAACAGCAATGAGTCAGCCTCCGCCGCAAGTCGAGATCGACTCGTTGTGGCCTCCTGATCACCACCTTACATGGCGCACGAGCCTTCATGCCTCTGTTCGCCTTCCACCGCCTTCGACCCCAACTCTACGATATTGGGCTGCTAGTAGTAGAATCTAGCAAAAACTCGACGACAAATCATGAAGGACTCGTTGGAGGTCATGTCCCGACCAGTTATAGGTTGGGAAATGGCCGGAGTTGGCCAAAATTGAAGAAAGAAGATTTGGGAGAAAAATTGCCCGATTAGGGTTCTTGTGATCGACTGAAATGATAAAATTTTAGTTTGATCCCAGTAGTTTTCCGAAATTGCAGTTTGGTACCTTAAGATTTCATGCTTTTGCGAAGTTTAAAAATAATCACTTTAGTCATGTTCTTACGCGAGTCTTGTCTATTGCCAGTCCTAGCCGTGGGGTTACTCATGATCCAAGAGGCTCATTAGCTTCAGAAACCGATGAATGAAAAAAAAACATATTTCCTAACTAAACTAACTCTTGCTAGGTAGGCTTTCATGCGTAACTAAAACAATTAAGTGTCATCCATATCTTTATTCTTAAATTTCAGGAGATTTATTCTTAACTGTTGAGCAACATGAAAGCGAAAGACAACGAAAATGCAATGTATGTTGTATCCTATATTGTTTCCACTTTTGGCTTTAGGTGTTTATTCAGGTATAGGTTTGTCTTGGCCTTGGGGTGCTTTCGATATTCTTTCGGCGTTGTATTTGGATATCACAAAGCATTTTTGTGCGTATGATATATTTTCTCCGGAATTTTAGTATAATCTTTCTCGATGATTTTTTTAAGGTGAATAATTGTTTCCAAAAGTATCTCAATATTGATATTTTACGCGCAAACTAGATACTGTTCTGACATTTAATTAAACCAAACACAAGGGTAATTGTAAAATCCGAATAAATCTATTTGAAAAATATAATATCCTGAATAACTTTGAGTACCATTATATAATTTACCACTTAACCTTAACCCTAGCTACTTATTTAAGTTAACTAGTACTATAAAATATAAGACTCGTAGCCATACCCTTGGGAGCGACAAATATAGAATAAGACCAAGAGCAGAAGTAAGTCGATTTTTGTCTTATTTGTGTATTGTTTTATACTGTTATTGAATCTACTATTAATTAATTACTATTGTAGTGATCTCTGTTTTGATTTATTGTACGTTACTTTAATATTACGTATGAACATGTAAGTGAATTCGTCTTTGATCTGAGCACATACGAGTTTATTGTAAATTCCTTATTATTCTTATTCAATTGATTTGGATTTGTACTATGATTTGTCCTTGTCCGTGCCGTACATATTAATTTGAAACTTTGTACTACTTGGTGTGCGATTGATTCCTAGTTAATAACATATTTTAATTAGTTGTCAATAAACAGGGTGTGCGATTGTTCTTACGTTGAAATAATTGAATATAGTAATGGTTTTAAATTGACCTGCTAGCGGCCATGAATTCTGGTTGCATTTGTTTTATTTAACCGCCTAGAATCATTGTCTGGGTTCGTCGCAATTGGTTGCGATTAGTGCGATTTGGTTTATTTATTGTTTTAATGAGAATTACACATGAAATCTTGATTGAATTGGGTGAAACTTTATTCTGTATTAGAACGTAATCAATTCTATAAATCTTGTCTATGAAGTTTGGTCTGTAGTATGATGATGCGATAAATATCGGGTCTAGATTACGTGCAAGAGAACATGATCACACAAGTAATAGAATGATAAGTAAGATCGTCTCCGCAGGGACAGATAGATCAATTCTCTAATTACTGGATTATGATTTATCAATCTTAAGCTAAGCAATTCGAATCGAATGATTGGGTTATAACTAACTATTACGAATCGCGGAACAAACCTAGGGTTGTCAATCCTATTTTCGCACAACGATCAACTAACTTAACGGACAATAAATATAAGAATGTAACCCGTGTCATGAATCAAGGTCGTCAGTCTCAACACGCGAACACTCAATAGGAACCAAGAAATCAATAGTCAAGTAGATGAATGAAAAGATAATACCTAACCACGATGTATGAAAATACCTCGTCGATTGATTGATCCAATTTGTCGATTACAATTCTCCAATTCGAAAACAAGGTATAGAAGGAACTAGGGTTTTTGTCTTGCGTGACAACGTTCAAGAGCCCCCAAAATTTAGGGTTTAAAGACCTTATATAGTCCAACATAAAAGAAAATCTAAAAGAGAAGTTCTAATTCGACTAAACAGGTTAATCAGAATTTTCTCGGCCAACCCAGCGGGGCACTGGATTTTCCAGCAGAGCGCTGGATTTCGATCTGCCCAAGTCTAGCGGGGCGCTGGATTTTCCAATGGAGCGCTGGCCTTTCAACATCCATCTTCAATGCTCCTTCGACACTTCATTTATCTGATCCGCAAATGCATCACTTCTCTCCCCCTTTCGCAATCCTCACCGGACACCTACAAAACAACCCAATTCTGACAGATCTTCCACTTCTAAACATTAACAAAAAAATGCATTAAACATACTTCGACATACAAAAAAATGAAATCAAAACACGAATAAATTAGGCACAAAACATAGGTCGATGTGTGTCCGTTTACACGCACATCACAACTCCACACTTAAGTTCTTGCTTGTCCCCAAGCAAGTTGCATCAGAACTACCATTTTCGCGGTTCCTCCTTACTTGGAACAAATTATGACATGCCTCATCTTATCACTAATCATTCATCTCACTCAAGTGCCAAGAACAATGAACATGTAAACACAACACCCTCAGCTGTTTAGCCCGACTTTTGCACTATACAGACCATACCCGAGAGCTGACCACTCAGTGGGTAGGATTAATTTATGCTTATATATATATCGAGTAGTTAACTACTTATCACTCGCAAACATGCTCGGGGTCTAAGAATATTATATTTGGCACTTGACACTCTCTCAAGCACTGCAGGACTCGTAATCAAGAGAGACTTTCATAGGGTTGTAATGTGGTTTAATGTAAGGGAGGATAAATCATTGGGTAATGGCTAGGCCACCCAATCCGAAAGTTACACATAAAATCTAACTCTCGGCTATACTAAGCAACTCACCCTATATGACTAAATGCTCAACCCAATGTACCCATGTCCTAGAGGCCATTCACTCGGGACAAGTCACTTACTTTTTACTGTGTGCTTTCTTTTCTTCTCTTTTCACCACATTCCTTCCATCCTTCCACTTTCTTTGGATTTTTCACTTTTGCTTTTCCACACTTTCCACACTTTTCATTTTCTTATTTTTCTTGTTGTTTCTTTCTTTTCTTTCCCCTCATTCTTGCACATTCATTTGCAACTTATCCCGACTTTTGACTGTTAGCCTCATTTCTACCCTTTTCAACCCAATTTATGTGTAGTGAACCCCCCCCAACTATACTACCAAATGCACCCTTACAAAATATATCCCACAAATGATGTCTTAATCCCTCGGATTAAGTAGTTAAAGGTAGGTGGGAGTTGGATATTGGCTCACATAGTGGTGTGCAATTAGTAACTCAATGAATAGGCTTAGGCTTAACAAGGTTATGCAATGGATAAAAAAAAGGGTTTTTGGCTCTAAGGCTCTAGGCTTAACATCAAAATGGCCCCCGATATTTAACTCACCCTGTACTACGAAATCATGCCAAATGCTAATATACTACTCTCATCGCCCGAAACATGCAAGCACCTCATAAACAAAATAGAGACGGGAGTCTCATCCTTCAGCACAAATCCTCACAAGGTCACTCATCAAGCTCTCTAGCATGGTCTACCGAGTGCGACTATCAACCTAAATAACCAGGATATAGTACCTACACAACTCTATTCCAGATAGCTCAAATTTGATTCCTGACTATGCAACAAAATTTGGCTTCCATTCTAAGTTTAAAAAGTTTGGAGGGAGGTTTATGAGTTGCAATCGACTCAATCACATCAATCAAAAATACATGCCACACACAGAACAGACTCGATCACATGCGTATATTAACCAAAGAAAACAATATAAAACAATAGAAAATACTCCTAAACATCACAAAGCACATACCTTGCAACTCCACACTTAGAGAACACATTGTCCTCAATGTGATGTGGCATACTATGCAAACAACGAAAACAAAACAAGAACACAAATGCATGATAAAAGTAGAGAAAAGGAGCGGAAACACCTATTCAGGGTTGAGGAGGTGGTTGAGATGGAAACTGACTCTAAAGCTACTCCAACTATGCACGGTTATACTCTTAGTCAGCTTGGTATTGACTTCGAAAGGCTGCATGGTCGGAGGCGAGGGTCTGGACCTGGGTCTCCAGATTCTCTAGTCGTTGTGCAAAGTCAGGAATCGGGGATGTGTTGGGTTCTGAGTCCCGCAGTTTGTCCTGAATAGCCTTACAATCTTCCCACTTGACAACCTTGTAGATGATGGCACCATAGTTATCTTATTTGTAGAGAAGGTGCCACTTCACTAATTGGTCACGAGTAATAGTCGCTGGCCGGAAGATGTCCTTCAAGGGAGGAGATTCCTATTCTGGCAAGAAATGATGAACAAGCAAAGCGATAATATGGCCAAGCCATAGCCATTGGGGGTGAGTCAACTGTAGCGTATGCTTAATAACATCACAAATCAAGTTGATTGTATTGAAAGGGTGCTAGTTTTGGACACAAGATAGAGCATAGAGTTGGGGTCGGGTGATCCGGCTATCCTCATACTGACCGCTAAAGCATGCACACACAAAACAGTGTAAAATACACATGTGGAGGTCTAGGATGAGGCTAGCAGGAGACTGTGTTTTATAGTGGGGAAAACCCATAAGGTCCTTCCATGCAGGATGTGCAGCCCTATCATTCTTAAAATCAAATGCCCCACCCCCACCTTGAAGTTCGAGAAGGTCAATGAGCAATTGTTCATCTATAGTGATAGACTTACCATAGAGTCGTGTAGTGAAACACACATCATTGGCAGCCAATTCAACTATGCTATAAAACTCGATAACAAATTGGGGGTCAACATCTATGCGCGTGTTGGCAAAAAAGGACCATCCTAAATCATCTAAGGCATCACGCAAATCATCCTCAACACCAAGCTCACGCATCTCATTCCAGTCAATCATCATGTGTTCAATAAACTTATAGTGCACGGATTTATTGAATCATTCACCTTCGGCTTCAGTAAAGATAGGAAAAGGAGTGCGATACCTTGGTGCCAGGTTGGCTAGCGGAGGTGGGGCTGAGCTAGATTCACCCAGATGATGGGAGGAAGTTTGGCTTTGTTTAGGTGCCATGGCGGTAGTCGATGGCAAAAAATCAACGGCGGTCAATGGCAGTCAATGGTGGTCAATGGCCAGAATGCTCGGGTTAGGCTTGTCAGGACGGTCTTGGCGAGCACGGCAAAGCCCAGTCGATAGTTGGTGAAGACATGGAGTAGTTAGTCCAGAATCTACAAAAGAAGAAGCCAAGAAAACTTAGGAGGAAAAAATTAGGGTTTTCAGGTATGGGTGGATGATCGTGGTGATGTCGTGGTGGTCAGAGTCATAGTGGTGTTGGATCGTGTTAGCATCAGGTCATGGTGGCGTCGGGTCGTAGTGGTCGGATTTTGTAAGTGGATGTGGTGTTGGAATGTTTGTGTTGTGAAAGAAGGAGGGTTATGAGGTAGAGGGTCGGGGTTTTGGAGGAGGGTAGTTTTAATTCCAAAATCCAGTGGGGCACTAGATTTCCCTGTGGGGCACTGGATTTCGACCTGTCCAAGTCTAGCGGGGCACTGGATTTTCTAACAGAGCACTGGATTTGCTTTGGGTGAAGTCTAGCGGAACACTGGATTTCATAGCAGGGTACTGGGCTTTGCTGGGTCACCTTTTCTCCACAAAAGTGGCCTCGTGCTTTTCGTTAACCTGTTAATCCTACAAAAATTAAATGAAAATGACACAAACATCTTTTTTTAGGGTGACACTATGTACATTCCCCTATAAACCCACAAACTCAGGGAAACTCGGACAAGTGGCACGAATTAAAAAAAATTAATAGTAAGGTCAGAAGTAGTTCTAAGTTAACATCGTTAGCTTGATGGTAGTGATGGCTTACTGGGGTACTGGATCAACAAGATCCATACGTGATACATGTTCGTCGAATTGATCGCCAAGGTATACCTTCAAGCGTTGCCCATTCACCTTGAATTCCTCTTGCGTATCCGGGTTTCAAATCTGAACCACTCCATAAGGTGAAACGGCGACTACCGTGTCTGGACCACTCCATCTAGACTTGAGTTTCTCTGGGAAAAGTTTAAGACATGAGTTGTACAGAAGTACCTGCTGTCCAGCTTGAAGCTCACGATGGATGATCTTCTTGTCATGCCACTTTTTGGTCTTCTCCTTGTAGAGACAGGCATTCTCGTATGCTCCTAGTCAAAACTCTTCAAATTTCTCGAGCTACAGCATTCTTTGTTCACCGGCCTTGTCTAGGTTCAGGTTTAATTGGCGGAGTGCCCAATATGCCTTGTGTTCAAGCTCGACTGGTAAGTGACATGCCTTTCCGTAAACTAGCTGGTATGGTGACATTCTAATAGGGGTCTTGTATACCATTCTGTATGCCCATAGTGCATCGTCCAGCTTACTGGATCAATCCTTCCGCGTTAGGTTTACAGTGACTTCCAAGACTCTCTTAATTTCATGATTCAATACCTCAACCTGACCACTGGTTTGAGGATGATAGGCTGTAGCGATCTTGTGAGTGACTCCGTACTTGGTTAGTGCATTAGCAAGCAAATTATTGCAAAAGTGCTTTCCTCCATCACTGATAAGAATCCCGGGAGTTCCAAAATGACTAAAAATATTTTTCTGTAAGAATTTAATGACTACCTTTGTATCGTTTGTCGGGAGAGCCACGGCTTCAACCCATTTAGAGATGTACTCCACTGCTAAGAGTATGTAGAGGTTGCGCTCGGATGGTGGGAATGGTCCCATGAAGTCAATCTCCCAAACGTCAAATATTTCTACCTCCATCATCCCTTGTTGTGGCATTTCATGACGATGGGAGATGTTACCTGTCATTTGGCAACGATCACACCTCTTCACGAATTCTGTAGCATCCTTGAACAAGGAAGGCTAGTAAAATCTGCTTTGTAGCACCTTGGCAGCAGTGCACTCGCCAGCAAAATGTCCTCCATAAGGAGAGTTGTGGGATTGATGTAGAATGAGTTCCTACTCCTCATGTGGCACACATCTTTGTAACAGTTGGTCTTTCCCTTGCTGGAACAAGTATAGTTTGTCCCATATGTAAAACCTGACATCATGTAAAAATCTTTTCTTCTGGTCATAAGAAAGGTTAGGGGGCATGATGTTGCTAACAAGATAATTAACGAAATTAGCGTACCAAGGCACAGATATGACATTTAGCGCATATAATTGTTTGTCAGGGAAAGATTCATTAATGGGAGAGAAAGATGTTACCGATGTGTTCTCAAGGCGTGAAAGATGATCAGCCACTGGGTTGTCTGCTCTTTTCCAATCACGTATTTCGATGTCGAACTCTTGAAGAAGGAGGATCCATCTGATGAGCCTGGGCTTGGCATCCTTCTTAGTGAAGAGGTAGCGTATAGCTGCATGGTCCATGTATACTGTCACTTTGCTTCCAAGTAGATACGCATGGAATTTGTTAAGGGAGAATATTACTGCTAGAAATTCCTTTTTCGTAGTGGCATAGTTGACTTGAGCAGTATCCAGTGTGCGGCTGGCATAGTAAATAGCATGAAATCTTATTGTCTTTTTCTGACCGAGTACAGCTCCAACTGCGTAGTCACTTGCATTGCACATGATCTCGAATGGTAGATCCTAGTTGGGTGCTGTAATGATTGGTGCAGAGACAAGTGCTTCCTTAAGATGCCTAAAAACTGACTTGCATTCTTCATCAAAGACAAAGAGAACATCCTTCTCAAGTAACTTGCATAACGGCTTTGGAATCCTAGAGAAGTCTTTGATAAATCGCCTGTAAAACCCAGCGTGGCCTAGAAAACTCGTACCCCTTTAACAGACAGTGGGGGTGATACTTATCAATGACTTCCAGCTTGGCCTTATCAACTTTTAGTCCGTCACTCGAGATTTTGTGGCCCAGGAGCACTCCTTTTGTAACCATAAAGTGACATTTTTCCCAGTTGAGCACCAAGTTAGTTTCTTTGCAGCGTTCCAAGACTTGACCCAAATGCAGAAGACACCCCTCAAATGAATCTTCGGAGACTGAGAAATCATCCATGAAGATCTCGATTCAACATTCAACCATATTAGAGAAAATTGTCATCATGCACCGTTGAAAGGTGACAGGTGCATTATAGAGTCCAAATAGCATTCGACGAAAAGCGAAGGTACCATATGGGCAAGTAAAAGTAGTCTTCTCTTGATCTTCAGGTGCAATAGGGATTTGGAGATAACCAGAGTAACCATCCACGAAGCAGTAATAAGCATGACCTGCTAGTCTATCCAACATCTGATTAATAAATAGCAGGGGAAAGTGATCCTTCCAAGTGGCCTTGTTCAGCTTCCAGAAATCAATAAAGACCCGATGTCCCACTACTACTTGTGTAAGGATGAGCTCATTATTTTTATTAGGGATAACTGTAATCCCTCCCTTCTTTGGCATGCATTAAGTAGGGCTGACCCATTTAGAGTCTGAAATTGGGTAGATGATACCTACATCGAGCTATTTGATTACTTCTTTTCAGACTACCTCTTTTAACATCGAGTTAAGCCTTTGCTAAACTTCCACAGATGGTGTGAAATCCTCCTCCAGAATGATCTTATGTTGGTAGAGAGATGGACTAATACCTTTCACATTGCCAAATGTCTAACCTAGTGCTTCCTTATGCCTTTCGATCACTTTGAGGAGCTGTTCTTTCTGTTCATGCGTTAAAGAGGCAGAAATAATTACAGGAAGCTGATTACCCTCACACAGGTAGGCATACTTGAGATGACCAGGTAGTGGTTTAAGCTCCAATTCTGGTGGTGCGAGGATATATGCTTGCAACTTTGCTCTTGGTGTGTCATCTAGCTTTAACGATTCTGTTGCGCGCACCCATGATACTTGCTCTAGTGATTCAAGATCAGCCTTTTCTTCTTCAGATTCTTGCACTACTCCCTAGTTGCTTTCGGTGGAAGCCTTTAAACTACTCACAATCCCATCTATCACATCAATCCTATAGTAGTCATCATCGATAGAAAGATACCTGGCGGCATCAAAGACATTGAATATGACTTCATCATCACAGATCTTAAATCGTAATTCCCCCTTCTCCACATCAATACTTGTCTTTCTAGTAGCGAAGAAAGGTCGGCCTAAGAGTAATGGCATGTCGTGATCCTCTTCCATCTCCATAATAATGAAATCCACTGAAAAGATCAACGTGTCAACCTTCACAAGCACATTTTCTATAATCTTTTTGGGTCTAGCCATTGATCTATCTGCAAGTTGGAGAACTATAGATGTAGACTTCATATCCCCCAATCCAAGCTTTCAGAATATAGAGTATGGCATGAGATTTATGCTGGATCCCAGATCAA
The DNA here is from genome assembly GCA_012979155.1 of Hypericum perforatum. Classification (NCBI taxonomy): domain Eukaryota; kingdom Viridiplantae; phylum Streptophyta; class Magnoliopsida; order Malpighiales; family Hypericaceae; genus Hypericum; species Hypericum perforatum. Next base: position 30,407 of record SOPF01016366.1, read on the forward strand.
TTAGTTCCTTCTTGAAAATTTAATCTCCAATAGTGCACAGAATGATGAAGCTACTGGGATCCTTCATCTTCTGAGGAAGATCTTGACTCAGAACTGTACTGCATCCCCTAGTCAAAGGTATAACCTCAAAGTCATCAATGCTCTTCTTCTTCAAGATGAACTCTTTGATCCACTTTCTATACATAGGCATTTGCTCAAATGCATCAAGAAGTGGGATGTTGATGTGAAGATTCTTGAATAATTCCATGAACTTCGGATAGCTAGGATGAGATGCCTGCTTGTTTACTCTTTGAGGGAACGATGATGAAGGATATTTTCCCTCTTGTGCTGACTTAACAATTTCTGTGATAGACTTGTCTTTTTTAGCTGCTGTAGGATTCACCAGAAGTTCTTCTTCTTCGTCACATACTGGTTTTTCTGGTAGTTTTGATGTTGAGCTGGTAGCATTCTTCCCCAAGTTCAACCCACTTCTAGTTGTAATTGCCTTACAGTGTTCTTGCTGGGTAGGAAGGGTTTCTGTGTTGCTTGGGAGTGTGCCCGATTGCCTTGCATTCAACTGAAGTGCGAGCTGGCCTATCTGAATTTTCAGATTCCTGATCGTAGCTTCATGACTGAGAACTTGCTTTCTCAACTCGTCTTTATTCCTCTGATCTTGTTGAGGTGGTGTCTATTTCTGCCACTTCTGCTGGTATATTTGAGGTTGCTATGGTGGAGGACCTTGAGCATTGTTAGCAGCCACAGGGGGGTTGGGTTGCTGAGTTACCTGCTGACCTACATTGTTTCTCCACGAAAAATTTGGGTGGTTTCTCCAACCCAGGTTATACGTGGTAGAATATGGATCATTATTCTTGTTCATATTACCAACATAATTCACAGGTTCAGCCAATAAAGAACAATTATCAGTAATATAAGGTCTAGTACAGATCTCGCAAACCTGAGCAGGTATGGTAGGTGGTGCATATGGGGCTTGGACTATCTGTGTGAGAGTTACCACCTGTGCCTTGAGCGCAGTGATCTCACTGTTGTCCTGTACTCTAGCAACTTTTTTTTCTTTCCACCCTATCTCCCCACTCATGATTGTTGGTAGCCATGGCTTCAATAATGCGGAAACCTTCTATTTCCTCCTTCTCTATCAAACCACCTCCAGCTGCTGCATCCAAACTAGTTCGAATTTGTGATTCACACCCATTGTAAAATGTTTGGATTAGCATCCATTCCAGAATTTGGTGGTGTAGACAGTCGCGAAGCAGCTTCTTATAGCGACGCCATGCTTCATGAAGAGACTCGCCACCCTGTTGCTTGAACTACAAAATTTTGTTACGTAGTTGGGTAGTCTTACCTGGTGGATAGTATTTCTCTAGGAATTTGTTTGCAAGCTCATTCCATGTGGTAAAGGTCCCTGCAGGAAATGCGTCAACCCACTCTCTAGCATCATCTTTCAAACTATTCTTAAACAATCGTAACTTGAGGGCATCTGCTGAGACCCCATTATACTTGACTATCTCGCAATGGTCTTCGAAGGTCTGGATGTGCTTCGCATAATTTTCCGAAGGGCTACCCCCAAACTGATCTTCACGAACCTGATTAATGAGGCCAGACTTGATCTCAAAATTATTGGCCTCCATTGCTGGATATTCAATGTTGGGTCAAAGGTCAACCAGCCTAGAGTGCGTCTGCCTTCTCCTGTAGTTGTTCACAGGAACATTGATTATCCAGTTCTAATCTGCCATCTCTTCTTTGCATTGATCCCTTCTTCTAGAGTGAAATGTTTGTTTAATTTTAGGATCATACTCAAGAAGATGTTTATTGTCAGAATGGGTGTGTGGCATACACCTCTTGCCCTCTCACTAACTGCAAAACTCAACAAAGAGGATCAAGTGTAGTGATGAATAACAAGGTGTAAGAAACTTAATCTCAAAATTGAGAAAACTGTATCCAATATTAAAGACAGATTGATTAAATCTGTCCCCGACAATGGTGCCAAAAACTTGATGCGGTAAATATCGGGTCTAGATTACGTGTAAGAGAACACGATCGCACAAGTAATAGAATGATAAGTAAGATTGTCTCTGCAGGGATAGATAGATCAATTCTCTAATTATTGGATTATGATTCATCAATCTTAAGCTAAGCAATTCGAATCGAATGATTGGGTTATAACTAACTATTATGAATCGCGGAACAAACCTAGGGTTGTCAATCCTATTTTCGCACAATGATCAACTAAATTAACGGACAGTAAATACAAGAATGTAACTCGTGTCACAAATCAAGGTCATCAGTCTCAACATGTGAACACTCAATAGGAACCAACCAAGCAATCAATAGTCAAGTAGATGAATGAAAAGACAACACCTGACAATGATGTATGAAAATACCTCGTCGATTGATTGATCCAAATTGTCGATTACAATTCTCCAATTCGAAAACAAGGTAGAGAAGGAACTAGGGTTTTTGTCTTGCGTGAAAACGTTCAAAAGCCCCCAAAATTTAGGGTTTAAAGACCTTATATAGTCCAACATAAAAGAAAACCTAAAAGAGAAGTTCTAATTCGACTAAACAGGTTAATTAGAATTTTCTCGGCCAACCCAGTAAGGCGCTAGATTTTCCAGCGGAGCGCTGGATTTCGATCTGCCCAAGATTTTCCAACGGAGCGCTAGCCTTTCAGCATCCATCTTCAATGCTCCTTCGACACTTCATTTATCTGATCTACAAATGCATCACTTCTCGCCCCCTTTTGCAATCCTCACCGGACACCTACAAAACAACCCAATTCTGACAGATATTCCACTTCTAAACATAAACAAAAAAATCCATTAAACATACTTTGACATACGACAAAATGAAATCAAAACACTAACAAATTAGGCACAAAACTTAGGTCGATGTGTGTCCGTTTACATGCACATCATATGAGATCGATTAACTGCTAACACGTCGTATGTGTTATTGAGCATGTCATGAGTTTGAATGTATATACAGATAGTCCGCTATTTTAAGAGTTAGAATATATATTTTATTATGAGGTTGATATGAATATGAGTATGAAATTCGATAGATGTATGATTATGAATTTCTGTAATGATGTGAATGCTATTTGACTCGTGTTAAACTATGTTGTTGATTTGGATCCTGATTTCGGAATGCGGAATTGTGTTGTTGGATTTGGAATATGGGTCTTCGAATGTATGATTTATATGAATGAATATATAGGATGGTCTTATACCAAGTGGACCATGGAGTTTGCACATATCATATAAGGGGCTACCAGGTAACCTGAGGTATGTTTGATCAAATGGACAGAGAGTGTGTGGACATTCTGGACTCGTGGAGGGGATACCCTTACGTCTAGTGGACCTACCTTGCAGGAATGGGTTGGTATTTATTTGTGCTCCCCAATATCCTGACATGATGAGTGTGAACTCCAGAGCTCCAAAAGTGAATGTGTTAGCTGGCTAAGTTAGTTAGATAGGTAACCTTTGTTTTAGTTTTGAAAAGTTTGACCATGGACATATGTTCGTAACTTTGTTACTATGTGATTTTGTACATGCTCAGATTTTCCATGTTTAAATTAATGATATCTTTCTTATGCGTATGTCTTTGATTGTAGAGTCTTATTGTATATGATTTGATATGAATCATGTGATATAATTTGATGCATGGATTGTATAATTTTACCGACTTACTGAGATGCTTATCCTCATTAATATGCACTACTGCCTCAGATGATTCGAGAGAAATTGAGAGCGAGAACTAGAGGCGGGGACATGTATCGTTAGATATTTAATCCACTTTAAGACTATGTATTTTCATTCCTATAGACCATTATATTTCTGGATTGAAGTTATGATTGAAATTTCAGAACGAAAGTGGCTTTACGGAGCTTTTTACTCTATGGTGGTTGCATGCCTAATTTTCGAGGCCTGACAGTAAGAGACAGGATTGGGTCATGTACTCCCTTGTACAGGATAGTCATGTATGAGTTAAAAATTAATGCGCATACTTTTTCTTATAGTAATTAATTTATTAGAATGGTTTCTCAACATATGTTGGAATAGTTTTCGAATATATGTTAGAATGATTTTCCAACACATATTAGAATGGGTTCTTAACCTATGTTAGAATAGTTTCCCAATATTTGTTAGAATGGTTTACTTAACATATGTTAGAATGGTTTACTAACGTATGTTCGAATGGTTTACTAACATATGTTCGAATGGTTTGGCCATGTATGTTCAAATAGTTTGACCAAACCATTTGAACGTAGATGTTCAAACCATTTGAATGTACTTGGCAAAACTATTCTAATATATATTGGGAAACCATTCTAACATAAGTTAAGAAACCATTTTAACATATGTTGAAAAGTCATTCTGACATATGTTGGAAAACTATTCTAAAATAATGGTCGGTAATAGAACTAAAAATAAATTAATGGTCGGTAATTATTGCCACTGGAATGGAATTAATGGTCGGTAATTGGCCCCTTATCAATGGTCGATAATTGTCCCAAGTCAGTAATTCACTCCCTTTTTTCTCTCCTTCCTTCACTACAGGACAGTCCTACACTAATTTTAACGTACAAGACCAAATTCTCTCCCGAACACATATTAAGGCCATCACATCCTAAAACAGATCATGTTTTGGATGGGCATTGTTATAATTATTAAGTTAAACAAACATAAAAACCTATCAAATATTTTGATCAACAAGGAAGTTGTCTAATTTAACAATTTCATATTCAAGTCATTAAAAACACATTCATGTAAATATTTTTAATAAAAAAATTATTATTCAAAAATCTTACCCTATTTAAAATTAAATTAATTATGAATACTATACGCTATGAACCACAAAACAAACATAACAACACATAATGTGGATGGAAAGTCAATTGGTTTACTTGGGAATATCTCTCTCTCTCTGTCTCTAAACCTTCCCTGAAAGAGCGAGGAAGAGAAGCCGATAGAGCCTCCTCTTAATGGGGGTTCTAGCGTCCCACCCTCCTATCGGCTACATCGCCTCTAGGAGGAAAGAAGGTGAAGCATGGAGAAGGGGATACGGTCACTGGAGTAGAAATTCCACCGGAGCAACAAGTACCTAAAGCGACGAGGGACGACTAGCATAGGAAACTATCCTTTCGTGATATAACGATGGCAGACTCTGCACCATATATAGGTAATTCAGGTACTCAGTTCTTCGATTTTGACCAGGAGGAGTTCGTATCTAGTGATTCAGAAAGGGAAGAAGATGAGGACCCATTTTGCCCTATCATTAGGCTGACCAAAACTAAAAAGATTGAAATGAGGAGGCCTTGGTAGAAGACTCTAATCATCAAGGTCCTCGATTACAAAGTGGCATACTTCTATCTTATGGGGATTACCGATGAATTTTCAGCTAGTAGACTTAAGCTGTGACTTTTATCTAGTTATGCCAGAATCTGTCAAAGTCTATAATCATATATTGTTGGGAGGGCCTTGGATGATCACTAATCATTATGTGACAGTGCAGAGATGGGTTCTGAATTTTGACCTGGAGATGGCCTGTGCCACGAAGGTAATCACGTGGGTCCGTATTCCAAATCTTGCTATAGAGTTCTACCAACCTAACTTCCTGGTTAATCTAGCTAAGCGAATTAGATGTCTGATTTGTATTGACACCATGATAAAAGAGTGCCAACGAGGAGGTTTTGCTAGAGTGTGTGTCGAACTTGACCTTACTAAGCTATTGTTTAGTCAGTTTCGAGCTTGTAGATGAGTCTATAGAGTTCAATATGAAGGCTTACACTCAATCTGTTACCGATGTAGAAGGTATGGTCATCTATCATCATCGTGTAAAGCTTTGATGCAAGATGTCCATGAGGAAGTTACCCCTTCAACGGAGTCGTGGATGCCATCTAAGGTTATGCCCAGGCCAGAGTTAGCAGCAAAATTCAAGGATTGGATGCTCATTCAAAAGAAGTCTTGAGGAAGGAAGGGAACCAGACAGCCCCAATGGGTTGCTCCAGACCAACTTTCCAGACAAGAGGCTCCAGTCACGGAGAAGGAAAAAATAAGGCTAACAAAGGAAAAGAGAAAGTCGATGCTATTCCTAATAAAGGAGGAAATTTTGAAGTGTTAGCAGACCTCTAGACAGAGGAGTCTATTCCAATATTACATGAAGAGGGACAGGAGGCCCAGAAAAGTGTCCCAGAGTTCAACGCCTCTACTTTTTCCAAAGAAGGGAATAAAAAGCCTCTTCCAAAGGGTTAACCAGAAAAGCAAACAAATACCCCCTTTTAGAAAGCCCATTATGAGTTAACTAAAAGCCCAACAAAGCACTATCAAGCTAACTAAGCCAAAGTCCACAATTGTCCTCTCATCTCCTCCGAAAGGTAATGGTATGCCAAAAAAATCCAACGAACGTGCTCAACTTCCAATAGCAGAAAGAAAATAACCCGCCCTAAGTGGGCTAAAGAAATATTTGAAGGCTGTACTTGAGACCCCTCTAGATATGATGGAGATGAGAGGAATAAAAGTTGATAAATATGTGAAGCCTAGGGCGGATGACCCGGGCGACCAGACTATAGAGGAGGATGCTGATACATAATGGGCTGCAGACCAAAGTATTAAATCCCAGCCTCTATAGTGTGCATTTTGGGAGGCTGATCAAGTTGATCGAGTAGATGCATAAGATGACAACAAGGCTCAGGGATCCCCTAACCTTACCTCTCCCTCTTGTTAATTGTCGCTGTGTTTCATTGTTATCTTTTCTGATGAATATCATTACATAGAATTGTCAGGGTGCTGCTAGTACTAAATTCAAAATTGTTATCAAGGATATTGTCAAGCAACATAAATTCTTGAGGAAGCTTGAAGGTGAAATCCGTATGAAAATGGAAAGAATACTTGAGCAAGAGGAGATACTTTGGCTTCAAAAGTCTAGGAAGGAGTATCTTATTAATGGAGATAGGAATACACATTTCTTTCATATCTCTACCATAATCCGTCGGAAACATAATCGAATAGAGGCACTTAAGGATGAAATGGCACGTGGGTTTCAAACCCCGAAGAGCTGAAGAAAGTGCTTATGCGCTACTTTATTAAACTGTTCTCAAAAGAAAGGGTGCCAAGAAGATCAAACTATTATCTGAATGGGTTCAAGCAGTTATCAGATTCTGGGAAAAGCCTTATTGGTAAATGCCCTGAGGAGGATAAGATTTGCAAGGTTCTATTCATTATAGCTCCATTATTTGCATGCAATATTTATTCAGAAGTAGTGGCCTAAAGTTAAATGGAATCTGGTTTGATTTGTGAGGCAGACCTTCGAGGGGACCTGGGACCCCGAGCGGGTCAATGGTACTCTCATCACTCTCATTCCAAAGATTTCAAGCCCACAAATGCTTGCAGATTTTAGGCACATTAGCTTACATAATATCTCATTCAAGTTAGTGACTAAAATTCTTGCTACAAGGCTACATGCCTTTATGTTAGATTGGGTTTCACAGAACCAAAGTAGCTTTGTGCCAGGACACAATATTATCAGGAATGTTATTGTGGCATAGAAGGCTATCCACACTATGAAGAATCGTCATACAGGAAGAGTCATAATGGCAATCAAAATGGACTTAGCAAAAGTCTACGATAGGATTAGTTAGGAGTTCATCAGGGAAACTCTTGAGTGTCTCAGCATGCCAATCCTAATTATCAATTTGATACTTAACTGTATGTCTTCTACTTCTATGTAGGTACTATGGAATGGAGAGACATTTTATACTTAACTGTGTGTCAAGGCAATCTATTGTCACCATATCTCTTCGTGCTATTCCTAGAACGTTTGGGTCACATGATAACGGCTTAAGTTCAGAATGGGAACTAGAAACCCTTCAAAACTTCACAAGCTAATGTGCCTAAAATCTGTCATGGCTAATGATTTATTCTTTGCTAATGATTTGTCTTTTTTTGGTGTCGCCACTAAGGCACAAGCGAGTGTGATGGCTAAGGTGCTAGATGATTTTTGTAGTTCTTTGAGCTAGCAAGTTAGTAAACCGAAGACCAAACTCTTTGTGTCTAAGAATATCTTGAATTCTCTAGCTCGTGATCTTTCTCATAGTTTTGGTATTTCCCTTACTAAGAATATGGGAACATATATATGGATGCCTCTCTTGCATGATAGAATTACGAAGAGTACTTACAGTTTTGTCCTTGATAAGGTTCATTCTCGCCTTCAGTGATGGTGTGTGGATAAGTTATCAATTGTTGGTAGAGCTACCCTCTCACAAGCGGTCCTTGCTGCTCTTCCAAATTATACTATGCAAACCACTAAACTCCCTGTTAGTGTCTTGATGCCATTGAGAAATGTCAACATTGTTTCTTATAGGGTTTTTCGGATACCAAGAAAGCCACGCACCCTTTGGCCTGGGAAGCCATTTGCTCTCCCAAGACCAAAGGGGGCTTGGGTTTTAAAAATCTGAGACAGCAGAATCTAGCCTTACTCATGAAATTAGCTTGTACTCTTCTCACTGATCAATCCTCTCTCTGGGTGCAGGTTCTTCGGGCTAAATACGTCAAAAGAGATATGACTATATAAGGGGTCTTTTGTACCTTGTCGGCTTCACCGCTATGGAAAGTACTAGTTTCCTTTTAGCTGATAATCATGTAAGGGATCCAGTGGGCGATTAGGGATGGTTGCACTACTAACTTTTGGTATGACAGATGGCTAGATGATAAAGAGGTCTTGGCCCTGCGTTGCACACGCCATTCTTGACGAGCTTCAGAATATATTAGTTAGTGAAGTAGTGGATGAGCAGGGAGCATGGAATTGGAACTTTATATCCCAGTACCTCCCAGAAGAGGTAATTCTAGCTATGGCAGGAGTTCCTACACCAAGGGCCGATAGAAGGCAGGATATGATCAAGCGGAGTCTGACACAAGATGGCAGATTCACCACAAAATTAACTTATGCTTTGCTTATGGGATATGAACCTACTCCGCCTTCCACCTTTTGGACCAATTTGTAGAAATGGAAGGGACCTCAAAGGTTGAAAAAGGTTCCATGGCTAGATCACGGAAGATTAATGACAAATGCCATACGGAAACACCGACACATGATGAGTGTGGACTCCTGTCCTTGCTATGGTAAGGATGTTGAAACTGTGCTTCATGCCCTCCGGGATTGTCATAAGGTATCTATATGGTGGTCCCAACTTCTATGGAAGGAGGGGATGGATATTGGGAGATGTTTCTCGCTCTCTCTTCAGGATTGGATTGTTGTTAATGTCTCAGGTTTTGAACATTGGACAACAATTTTTATGATTGCTGTGAACTCACTATGGAGATAGAGGAATGCCTGCACTTAGGATGAGAGGAAACTGAGGCCATTAGATCAGACAGAGTACATCAGAATCAGGAGTAAGGAGATCCAAGAGGTGACCAAGTTATCAAGGAGCATCGAACAAGGTAGTTCCAAATCGGAACAACTAATTGGGTGGGAGAAACCCCTATACGGATGGCTCAAGATTAACACAGATGAAGTTCTACGACAGTCAACGGAAAGAGTGGCAGTAGGAGGGATATTACGAGATAACAAAGGGACATGGCAGGGTGGCTTCACTTGTAACATAGGCTCAACGACAAACGTGGGGGCGGAGTTGTGGAGAGTCTACCACGGAATTGGATTGGCAAAGGCATCTGGTCACAAATGGATCTTACTGAAAGTGGATTCTAAGATTGTTCTTGACCTTCTTATGAGAAAGCCCTTGCAACCAGACGTCCCAAGTATAATATTATTTGAGATCATGAAGGAATTTGTTTGGGAAGGGGAGATAAAAGTTGTTTACACATACATGGAGGGTAACAGATGTGCAGACCGACTAGCGAATATGGGATTTGCCAAGCCATTGGGCTTATTTATTCTTGAATCCCCGCCTCAAGATGTTGTTGGACTCATGCTAGAAGACATAGGTTATGTTTCGTTCCCTCGTATGATCATCCCGAGGCATACTGATGTAGACGTCCATAATCCTAGATCAATTGTAATAGCTAACGATGTAAGGCCAGGTTTTGCGATATCCCAAACGTCAAGAGGAGACACTTCCTCCTCGAGGTACTCTTCCGCTTCCACAAATTTTTTCATCGGATTTCCTGTGGTAGGGGTTTGACGAGGTCGGCGGTCGCAACCTCACAAGAGGTCAAGAGGGGGTCTTGTACTTAGTAGGTTGTTTTTGGCCGTTTATCTTAATATATAAGAGCTAGTCCCTCCACTTAAAAAAAAAATAACAACACATATTAAAAGGGCCGAGCCCTGGTCAAACATAGCAGGTCAACATAGCAGGACGAGGGTCGTCGACCGCCAGAGTAGGCAGTCCCACGCTTAGAGAAAGACTATACAGTGATTAGGCACTTTGTCCTAAATTTGACTAACAATTTTTTACCCCCAACTTTTTGACCACATTTTGATGAATTATTTTCTGATTATTTTATCTTTTTTCAAGATATCCGGGAGTATTTTTATTCAAAAAAGGTTATATGTCCAAGTGTCAATCACAGATAACATGTCAATCAATTGACGATTTTTCAACCAAATAGTACGGCTGCACAAATACCATAAACTAAGGATAATCATTTTCCAAGTTCTTTTCTAACCTATAGTTGGTTAAAGAATACTCCAACCAAAGTTTAATTCCAACTTTTTGCCCCGTCAATTTAGTTAGCCATAAAATTTTGCCCAATGACTGACATTTAGTTTCATGTTATAACACCAATTTTTTGATCGGGGAAATGGGCGCAAATTACACCATATTACCGTCACCAAAATCGTAACATTAGCTTGAGTGAATAGAGGAACAAAGCCTCACCAAAAAAATAATCGAGGGCCAAAGTAATGGTGGATTCAGAAGTAAGATTTATTTTTTGGGGGACAGAGAATTACGTTCCTTGTGCCACTAGAAATTTGTTAAATTGTTCTCATATACAAATAAAAAATTTAAACAAGATCCCAAATCCGACACGACTCTTAACTCTAGCCATTTTCTTCACCATGCTCAAGACTCCGGAATGATGAACAATAGCATTCTCGACCAAGGCTACTTGAGATTCAGCTTGGCGGATTCTGGTAGTTGTATGGAACATAGAGCAAATAAGGCTGAACCAGTTTTTTTTTTTTTTAATAAGAACCGGTTGTCAACTAAAATAACTCATCGGCAAACAAGTCAACTAGACAACTCATTAGAGAAGTAACGAAGTATTGAACCCCCAACACGAAGAGCACAATTTTTTACCGTGTTACACTACATCTATTCTGCAACTGGGGAAAATAATTTCCCAAGATTGACGGGTAAATGTTTTAGCATTTTGCTTCGTGAATATGAACTGGCATGCAAAGTAAGATTTCGTTGAAGCAAACGCAGAGGGATCGATAATGGTGGCCGCCAGCGGCACAAAGTGCAGCGACAACCCACCTAGTATCAGCCATCGAGTGCACCAAGTGCTTTCATGTCTTCTAGAAATGCAGTATATGAGTCATCAATACTCTGGGTCTTCTGCGAAACAGGCAAGCTAGCCTTCTCTGGCTTGGAAATAAAAGGAGCTGTGGGCTTTGTGGCCACTCCACCTGCTGCAGGAGTAGATTTCGGCTTTGGTTTTGCAGCAGCCGTCTCTCTTCTCACTCTGACTGAGGCAGGAACCTGGAGAAGACCATAACACACACTAACAAAATTAATAATATATGAAGTTAAGGCTTCTATTCAAGCCGAAAAAAGTTGACAAGTTGATCTGTAATGGTCCGGGCTAGGCAACATTGCACAGGTGTTCTCCAGACAAACTCAGAATATTCAACAGATACTATTCTTACTTGGCAATGGTATGGTTCCACTACAAGGATCATTGTCCTTGATTACCCAACCAATACTTTATTGGACAACATGCCAAATAAAGAGCCTCCCCGGTAACAGGGTTTCATCCGGAAGGCGTCGGAAATCAGTGAACGGATTATTTATGTTATTGCATAGGGGTGAGTTGATGCAAAACTTTAGACAAAAGTCAGATCAGTTGACACTTGAGATCTCAAAACGAAGAAGTGCATTTTCTATATAGAAAAAGCAACGGAAAACATACCATAGATGTCAGCTCAGGATTATGCTGAGCTAGTGGCCTCTTGACAACAGTTGATGCTGCAGATTTAACATATGATGGTTTCTGAGGAACCGGGGCCCTATATCCGGCATCATCCATCAACAATGGAGGGGGCCCAGGAGGCAGGGGTGGCCTGAACATTGTGGGAGGTCCAGGGGGAAGACCATATGGTGGCATTGGAAATAGAGGGGCCATTGTTCCAGGAACAGCCATTGATCCAGGATGCCCAGGAGCAGCTAATGGAGGTCGCATATTAGGTGGAGGTGGGGGAGGAGGAAAACGTGATATTCCTGGGGGTAAGAAATCAGGCTGTAAAGTCTGAAGCGACGAAGGACCAGGCGCTGGAGGTTGTTGTCTTGGAGGAGGAGGGGGAAGAGTCTTCATGTCGTCCATATTTAGTTGTGGAACATTTGTATCTGGTGCAGCGTCTTCTTCTGACCTGTTACTTGGTAATCTCACATGGATCCCCGGTGGTGGAGGCTGCAAAGAAGCAAAACAGGTACCTAATTGGTAAATTAAAAGATATAATCAACTCATCTCCTGGAAAAAATCTAACCTGAACTGTTTCCTTGGAAGATAGCTCATTAGGCACAGTCGATGAATTTCTCTCATTTTCACCTTCAGCAAGTCCCGGTGGAGGAGGCTGGACAGAATGCTGAAGTGGTGGAGGTGGTGGGAGTATGGTATGAATAGGAACTTGGTCTTTGGGTGGGGGACCAGGAGGAGGAGGAGGTGGAGGCAGTGAGACACCCATTGAAGCTGGGTTTGGCGGCATAGGAGGCGGAGGGGGAAGCGGAAGAGAAGCAGGAATAACAGAACCATCACCCAAAGCATTTTCTGGCAAAGGAGGAGGTGGGGGTGGAGGAACAGCTAAAGCAGCATCATCAGGCTCTGTCATTGAAGAAGATGCTCCTGCACCTGAGGAATCGTCAGGCAAGGGAATACGTGGACCTGCATATCAACATTAGAAAGTTGCGTCAGAGATATACTACAACTACAGGTTTGACACATTGAAGCTGCAAACTGAGGAACAGACCTATGGAAGATTTGTACATCGGAGGTTTCCCAGGTGGAGGGGCACCAGTGGGATTAAGTGTAGGATGATAGTATACTGAGTCCTGGAGATAAGTTTAGTAAATGTCAGCATCACAGGAAAGAGAGCCTAAATAAGACCCAAATAAACACAAAGAACGGATGTTACTTCAGGCAGTGGATGCTTGGCTCGCTCTTCATCTTCTGTAGACGTCCTCCTCGGAAGACCCAAATGGCTGCAATGTAATAAACCATAGTTAGTCCGACTGTGTATATTAACCAGCTGCTGAAAGAAAACGAACTGAATGTGAGCCCCATCACCTGAACATAACCGGGGCTTCACCTTTTTCCTTCATTTTGTCTTCATACTCCTGATCCACAAAATACTAGTTAACAGCACATTTTGTAAAACTTATACCATTCAACAGACATAAGGACATTGACGATATGTAAATATTGTGCATTAGGCACTCAATATGAACATAATTAACCTTTTCCATTCCATGGTTACTTCAAAATGAGAACGTATCAAGCACTATAGTATGCTCCCTCGTTAGCTCTTTCTTTAAAAAAAAACTCTCAGGACTTTAAATTTTTATGGTAATCTTTTTCGGGTTTTTTTACATTCTACACCTAGCTGACTCTACCCTGGTCCTGCGTCTGTTAATCATTCTTATCAGATACTGTTGCACCACCGAACTCTTCTGCACGAAAAGCTCCAATCATCTCTAATCAGAGCTAAATGTGCAATCTGTTTCATCATAATATGCAAGCAGTTTAATCTAAACTTCTTAACGTTTAAACTGAATATCCTTTGTTTTACCTATTAAAACTCTAATTTCTCCACAAGCTTGCACTGACTGGCTCCTTCAACATACATGAGTGCAACTAAACACATAATATTATTGGAAGTTATGTTATTCTGGTACGTCTTAAAAGTTTAAACCCAAATATACCTAGGGTAGATTTTAGCATGAAAGAGAAAAATTCCAATATGATGGAATGAAAATATAAAATGCAATTACCTTTCTTTTCTTCATGACAAGGCTAAGGGTATCCTCAAGTTGCCTCTTCTTGTGTTTCCGTGCTTTGTCCAAGGCTCCATCAGCCTCTGTGGACAAATTACACCAGAAATGTAACACTACAATGGAATGACAAAATAGGATGGGTACAGTGACTTGATGAGTAGCACCATCAAGACCACTTACCATACAGAGCAAGGGGAGTAGTAACATTCCACAAAAATGATCATTGATTGATTGAGTGGTAAGTTTAAGCACATACATAATACAAGGTACAGAAAAGCACGGAAAACTCTCACAAGCAAAAATTGAACATCCATAACATGCTCTGATATATGAGTTCAAAGCTTTTCATCAAATAAACCAGATTCCTGGGACGCTGTACCAAACACTAAAAGCTCAGCTCAAAGTTCCCACACTTGTCTCGACTCTGCCCAACAAATAGATCATAAAATAGCAACACTATGACAACATTACCATCGAAACACTCTCTAATACTCCCCAACATATATGCATCAAACCAACCTCCAGAACAAATGGAAAAATAAAAATTTATCCACAGAAGCAAACACAAAATATGCAAAACATAGATAGACAAAAATAAGCAAGGACAAACAAAGAAAATGAACACAGGCAAGCATAAACATACTTCGGCCTGTAGTCTCCTCTCCTCCAAAACATGCTTCATTGGTTTCTTTGAGATTAAAACCAACTCAAAGCATTCTTAGTCTCAAAATCTACATCCACAAATGGATATCTAAGCTGTATCACCAGGGCAACAAACTCAGCACAAACACCATATAGTCTCAACTGATCATATCGCAAACACAAGGACTCGGCACAAGTTGGCAATTACCAAAAACTTACATCACAAATTCTTTGAAGTTGTACGCGAACAGGGTCAGCTTATTCAAATATAACAGATACCAGAAACAATTTTATTCGCCAAATTCTTTTTAAGACATATTAAAAGCAACCAAGCAACTTACTCATAACTTCAAGCTTCTGAATCTGATCCTTGATAACATCGGGATCCTTCTTCAAGATGCCCACCTCCCTCACCTTCTTCCGTTCTTTCTTGTTCTGGTCAACACAGAAGCAAAACAAAGTCAAAATGACATACCCACAGGAATTTGCGACCCCGAAGCAAATCCGAACCCAAACACCTCCCACCCCAATCACAGATAGAATCAACCGAAGCACAAAAATGGGGAGCATTCCTCGGTTCAAGCCACCACCAACAGGACACCCGGACTTGGACGAAAGAGGAAAAAATCTACGGAAACCCTACCTAACCGTTATAAACCCTAAATTCCCAATACCGAAACCGACCAAAAACTAGTTGATTCAAGGGGAAACCAGCTAAATCAGACACTAGCAAACAACAATCAGGGAAGAGATGGAAGTTGAATATAAATAATTAATAATAAATAAAGAATAGGAAAATGAGTACCCGTTTCAATTCCTTCTTACGAAGCTCCTTACGGTAGGCATCCGTAGGGTTCATGACCTTCCCTCCTTTCGTCGTCTTCACCATCCTTTCCCCTTCCCTACCTTCCTCTCTCCCTCTCTCTCTCTCTCTCCCTCTCTCGTTAGATACTATTAATAATAATAATAATAATAAAAGATCAAATCAATAATAATCGACGAGCTTCTTTCTTCTAAACGGCGACGTTTCTCCTATATCATATACCTCTCTCTCTCTCTCTCTCTCTCTCTCTCTGTTCGTTTATCTTCTTCCTATTCGTATTTCCCCTTTTCTTTGTTTTTCGATAACCCTTTCTTATGAATTATGAATTATGATCGATCGATCACCAATGGACCGGGACGCCAATAGATGGGCTTTGCAACAATATGGACTTCATTTCAAATCCAGTAACTTTGTGTCTGGTATGGGCTTCAACTATATCTAACTTGATTTCAATTCTCGAGTAATCTTAAACTAATTAAATAGGAAAATTTTATTTTACTACTTCGTGGTATTACGGTTTTGCATTTGATTACTTTGTAGTTTAAATGCATAATTTCAATGCATAATATGTGTGTAGGGAACAAGAAGACGATGAAAAATGAAGAGGATGAAAAATTAATGCGGAAAATTGAGAGGGAAGGAGAGGAGAGCGGGAGAGATTTTTATTTTTAATTATTTTTTACAAGGGAGTTGTGTCTTGTATCTTCGTCGATAAATTTTCAATACCAGAGACACGAACTTTAAATGCAATTTTTTTTTTCGAAAATGTAGGTAGGTTATCGAAAATAATAATAATTAAATCAGCCTGTGTCTTCTAGTATATATGGTTTTATACAGCAACTTGATCACGGCAGCTCTTGTACTCTGTAACTTGGACTGTTTACTGTAATGGATAATACATTTTATCTCAAAAAAATAAAATAAATTAAACCTATCAGAACTTAACGAAATTTAAACTAGTCCGCCAACGCCCGACAATGAACAAAATAAAATTACCGCAATTGCATTCAGTTCCATAACAGGTATCACCCTCACTGGTGGCTTTTTTTTTTTTACAATTTAACATCAGTGCGTATACAAAGACAATAATTGTATAAGACCTGCGTAATTTTAAACAAAACACTAATAGCCAACAAGCTAAATAGAAAAAAATGACGAAAATTTCAAAAAATACAACCGAGATTTTGATTCAGTCTTGTAGTCTATTTTTCTTTGAGGCTCGTCACTTAAGTTGGTTGACCGTTGACCACTCAATGTAATGCCGTGACCTTGATCTTTGATTCTCTTGCAGGACGTAGAAGTCTTGCAAGAATGACGCTGTTGTAGAAACTTCTTGTCCGAAAGAACAGTACCAATGCAGCAAGGGACCCCAGGAAGGTAGCCGCTGCCATGATCATGAACGACAAGAAGAAGCAGCGAGTTCCGGTGCACGTATCTTCGCCTGCAGAAGCCTCTTTATCGTAGATGTAACCGATGATTCTCACCGAGAATATGTAAGACCCGACAGGATTCGCGACGGTGATCGTGTTGAATATGGTGCCCATGTGTCGGACGCCGAATATTTCAGAAGCAATCGTAGGCATCAGTGACCACTGCGAGCCGTAGAAAACGCCTACGAGCAATGAACCGATGTAGAGGGCACCAGGCAACCCAGAGGCTATGACGATATGGCCGATGCTCATGCCTGCGAGGGTTATGGCCATAAACAACGGCCTCGGCCATCTTCTCGAACGTAGGAAGTAGTCAGTTGTAAATCCAGCGCCAAACCGACCAAAGAAGTTCCAAATGCTCAACAGAGAAACAACAGTATTAGTCTCCAAGGTCGTGTAACCGAGAGACCCTCCTAACTGGCTCATGTTGTTTATCGTGGCAAGTCCCGAGCCCATACCACAAGCCATTGCAAAGAACAAAATCCAGAAGTCTAGTGTTTGCATTGCTTGTATAAGATTAAGATTCCACTCTTCAACCTCAGGCGTATCTGCATCATCTTCGTTAGCATCAGGCAGAGGATGATACTCAGCTGAACCGCCTCTCCCAAGCATATCGGACTCATCACATCGCTCTGCCCTGGCCCTGATGACAACAACCAGCGGTGCTACAATCAATAGTCCTATGAGCAGGACTAGCGTAATAATGCGCACTACCAATTGGAAGTTGAGAACCTTCTGCAGAATGATGACGACCATAAGGTACACAGCGACAGTCACCGAAATCAGCGAGAAGTTGTCCAGGTACTTTTTCTCGTCAGCTGCATCATCGTTGTAGACTCTAACAAACCACATTAGTAACAGAGGGTTGATTGAAGTTAAGAGAGAGAGCATCAAAAGGAATGCAGTAGGCTGTCCTTCAAACATGGTTTCGTATGCTTGAATCATAATAGCGCCGCTCAAACCAAGAAATCCCTATGAAAAAGTGAAATGAACAATAGCGCAAAAGTTAACTGCAACCAAATTTTCAACAATTCCAGGAAAAATCTAGACAACAAACTGGCAAAGAACACCACTTGATCATGCATATGAAACGAGTCAGTATAGTTCATTATCATTACTGTAAGATAAGCTAACAGCAGATAAACAAGCGCTAATTTGCTCCAGGGTTTGCAAATTAACAAGTTCCAATGCGAAATGAGGACTGCATCAACTGTTTCCACATTCCAGTGCGAGCATTTTTACAGTGTGGGGTTGTCCTCACTCACACGCATCCCGGAAACTATCCGGGCCAAACACGTTTAACCTTTACACCTTGCTAGTATGGATACTCCAAATCAAATTACTTGAGCTTTTCAGACAGAAAATATCATTTACGGTTATCAGGAACTTCTCACTCATCGATAAATACGAAATTATTAATATTAACAAAAGCATGTACCTTCATAATGCCGACGGCGGTGCCACTATACCCAGTGAAGTTCCTAACCGCCGTGACCACGTCAGCGGTATTGAAGAAAGTCTGCCCGTGAGCCGCAACGATCATGAACAGGCACATCACCGCGACGGGCGGCCGGGGGATCAACCCGCTCACGGCGGCCCACATCATGAAGTACCCGGCGAACCCCTGCGCCGCGCCAGCCAGGTGGACCACCCACGGGCCGCCGCGCCGCCTCCGTGGAGCATCTCCGGCAGCGTAGGTGTAGAGGAGGCCGGAGAGGACGCCGGTGTTGGCGCCGATGTCCTTGAAGACGGAGACGATGTCGAGCGTTGACTGATCGTAGCCCTGCGTTGACTTGAGGGTGGAGGAGTAGACGGAGAAGGTGTAGAGGGAGCCGCTGGTGCATTGTATCCATATGCTCGCCGCCGTAGAGAACCACTTGGTGTTAACCTCCGCGGTGGGCGCCCACCGCCTCATATTGGGACAATCCAATTATAGTTCGTCGCTATTAGCTAGCGGTGTAAGATGACGCCTTGGGAGGTGTCCAACACTGTTAGGTGAGCCGTTTCGTATTTTGTTACGTTTAGCCACGTGTCTCCATTATTGAACTCCACAAAAGAGAATGGATTGAAGATCTATTTTTTTAATCGGATAGTGACATTTTTTAAATATAATTTTTATGACATGTGAATTATTATATTTTTATTTTTGTGAGAATATTTTTTTTGTGCGATACTGATACTTGTGAATATTTTGATTTTGATCCTATGATTTTTTTTAGGGAAAAGAACATTTTAGTACCATGTGGTATGCCAAAAAATCACTTTAGTCTGTAATAAAAAATTCTTAATTCGGGTCATACCTCACCGATTTTCCATCACTTTGATCCCAAAATTATGATACTGCCCCTCCCTCAATCAGAACCTAACTACACCTAATTCAACCCGACCGAACCCACATCCAATTCAACCCAATAGGACGTAGAAAATAGGATATAACTCGAATTGAGCTACAATTTTGCAAGAAGCATCATAAAAATACACCTGATTTACGAAAATAATTTCAGGAATTTTAGAGGTTCATATATATTTTTTTATTTTCCGGTGCGCTAAAAATTCATAAAATTGTATAAAATAGAAAATGCGACCAATTGAGTTAAAACTTGTCCGAGGAAACCTTAAGAATCTCCAATAAAGTTAGGAACCAAAATGCATCTCTCGGACAAGTTTTAACTCAATTGGACACATTTTCTATTTTATACAATTTTATGATTTTTGAGGGCATTGAAAATAAAAAAATTACTTCCGGGCCTCTAAAATTCCTAAAATGTTTTTCTAAAATCAGGTGTATTTTTAAGATGCTTGTTGCAAAATTTTAGCTCAATCTGAGTTATATCCTATTTTCTACGTCCTATTGAGTTGAATTGGATGTGGGTTCGGTCGGGTTGAGTTGGGTTTGGTTAGGTTCTGATTGAGGGAGGGGCAGTATCATAATTTTGGGACCAAAGTGATGGAAAATTGGTGAGGTATGACTCGAATGAAAGGTTCTTTACCACAAATACTAAAGTGATGTTTGGCCAAACCACATGGTACTAATGGAGTACTTTCCTTTTTTTTATTTTAGCAAAAAATGTTTTGCATTCATATTTTCATATTTTTATTTTTTTTGTGTGAATAACTAATTTTTCATGCAGAGGTCAGTGTGAAGAATCTGAGGCGAACTGCGATGCATTTTTCATACGATAATGACATTTTTTCATGCAATTATAACATGTGAATTAACATATTTTATTTTTATTTTTGTGAGAATGACATTTTTATGACATATTGACGTTTGTGATTCTTTTCACTTTCATCCTATAGTTTTTGATTTTTGCAAAAAATCCCAACATGCATTTTATTTTTATTTTTTGTGACAATAACAATTTTTTTATGTGATTCTAGTGAGTGTGAGATTTTTTTCACTTTACTTTCGTATTTTTTTGATTTTTTCACACAAAAAAATATGTTTATAACATTCGAAAAAAATATCATTCTTGACATAATCCAACCCCCCTACAAAATGGCAACTCGGTAAGATAAGAATGAGTCTTGCCTCAGTTTTCGAACAATGATGGGTCGATTCCTATCCATTGCAAAAAAATGAAAAAATTTTGCTTTGAAAATAAATAGAGTCAAATGTCATCTGGAACTCTAAAATTTAGACCACCTAAATTTATTGAAAATTTTTTATTGATCTCAACAAAATAAAATATTTAGAATCAAAATTTTTGTTCAACTCTTCTAAAAATATCTTCGTATTACAGTTCTTTTCTTTTGATGATCTATGTTTTTTTCTAAAGTTAAATATTCTTAGGTCATAGTTATGAAGAGGTTTCAATAGTTTATTTAATAGTTATAATTTTTTTTAGTAAATCTAAATTTATTTAACACTTAAAATAAGGATGGCTCCAACTTTCTTTTCCATTTATCTATGGTTAAATCAATTCATCACTTCGGACAAATTAAAGAACACTAAAATTTTACATCTCTATTGTTCGATGCACTTTATATAATTTTTCCCTCTCTTCCCCTCCCTTCTCCCTTTTCCCCTCCCTTTACCCTAATTCCTGTTCATTCTTTACTGCTCCTTTTCCCAATTATCCATCTACCTTTCAACCCCCTCTTTTAACCTATCTGCCATTAACCCACCTCATCTTTCCCCTCTTTATTACCCATAGTTCTAGGTAGCCCGTAGTTTATTCCAACTACCCTTGTAGTCCGCCAGGACCACTTTTCCCATGGACTCGATCGAAAAGTCGAGCTCGGCCAGGCCTGAAGAAGAATCAGATGCTGCGCTTCAGAAGTTTGGCCCAAACATCTCCCTAGACCCGGATCCAGGCTCAGATTCGAGTCTCTTGGATTTACTACTTATAGGTAAACTTATTACAACACGACCCTTTCGTCTCCCCGTTGTCAAGGCTAGTGTGGTAAAATCGTGGGTCTTAGAGATCAAGACCTAGAGATCAGTGAACTAGATACAAGCATCTTCTCATTTTCCTTCAGAAATGTAGAGGATCGTAATAGAGCCTTTGTGAATGCTCCTTGGTCCGTTGCCGACCAACATTTGGTGTTGAAGAAGTGGGACCCTTCCCTCCCCTGGAACTCAATCAACTTCTCTTCTTCAAATTTCATCATCCAAATTTATGGTCTTCCTCCAAATCTTGTTACTAGGAGTTCAGCTGTTGTGATAGGGCGCCAGTTTTTGGGCCTTGTTGCGGTCAATAAAGATGACCTAGCATCTCCGGGAAGTATCACTTACCTGAGAATAAAGGTGACGGTAGCTATGGATTGCCCTCTCTTAGTTGGCTTTAGAGTTCCTCGTCCGGGTTTGGACCCGTAGATTATCTCCTTCAAGTATGAGAGACTTCCGGAAATGTGCTTTTATTGTGGTAAGATAGGCCACTCCTATCGATTTTGCTCTCTTGACGAACACTTGATAGTGTCAATGAAGAAGAAGCTGCTGAAAGATCTTCCATTTGGCTTGTGGTTGAAAGCTGATCTCTCGTTCTATCGTGGTGGGAACTCTTTGTTTGAGTCTAACCGTCCTTTGCTCCTTCGGCCCCCTGTCGGGAGGGGAGGGCAGTTTGGCGAAGGGGTTCCTTCCTCTGGAGGGGCTGGGTTGCCTTGCTCTAGTGAAGTTTCATTATCGAAGGACGAGGATTCTACAAGGCAGGCTTACAAGATGGTTCCCTATAAGGCAGTGCCCTCTTCCCCATGGCCTGGAGATCATTTGGTTAGATCAATTGCTGATATCTCTCTCAGTCTTCCAGCTAAGACAGGGCTTCATTTGGATGAAGTTGGGTCGTTTAAGGACCCTTTACACCTTCAAAAGCAGCCACCAATGCTCCCAAGTTCGGTTTCAACATCCTCTCAGAGTCAGAGGAAGATTTATGTCCTAGGAAAACAAGGCCAGTTGGAATACGCCACTAACCAAAATCACAAAAAACTCCTTCCGAATGCTCAAGGGGATGTTGGATATGCTCAACTTTCTCCTGGATACTATAAAAGGATATTACCAGCCTCCCTCTCCTCCAAACCTGCAAAAGCGAAGACTCCTTCCAAACCTCCAGTCAAAAGAAAATCTGATTTTCTGCAAGGGAACCCACTCCCTAAATCTACCAAAAAGTCTGCCTTTTCTTCTGCTAACGTTAACCCAATTTTGTGTTGTGCTTCTATGGATTCATTTCAGGTGGAGAGTGCTGAGTTCTCTATAAGATCCTCTTCTGTAAGCTCCCTTTTGGCCACGGCTGGTTTGAAGGGGAGTCGTAAACCAGGTTCTGCAAGTAGGAAATGTGGCAAGGTCAGGAAAGCCTCAAAGATTAAAGAATCCGCTGTCCTGGGAGAGACATCGAATTTGGGTAATTCCCTTCTCCCTCTTGTCCGAGTAGTAGGGGTCCTGCTACTCGATTCACCATGAAAATTATTGCTTGGAACTATCAGGGTTTGGGACAAACCTTGACGATTCAAGTCCTCAAGGGACTTATCCGGAAGCACTCTCTGCAAATAGTCTTTCTTATGGAAACACGACAGCAGAGAGTGAAGATGGAGAAGATTAGGAGAAGTTGTAGGCTTAGTAATTGTTGGTATGTTGATCCTTGTCGAACTGTGGGTGGTCTTGCTTTGTGGTGGAATAACGAAGTTGAGATTCAGATTGTTTCTAGTTCTAGGAATGTTATAGATACGATTGTTAGAGATGTTGCTAGGGACTCTACTTGGTTGTCTTCTTTCATATATGGGGAACCTGATGCTAGTAAAAAGAAAGGTTTCTGGTCTAGTTGCAATAGGTTGTGTGTGAACTCTGATTTGCCTTGGTTGTGTTTAGGTGACCTTAACTTGGTTTTGCATAGTGACGAGAGAAAAGGTGGCAATTCTCCAGATTTGTGGCAAATGGCTTTGCTCCATGACTTTATGCAGATTGGAGGCCTCATCGACCTTGGCTTTAAAGGAAATCAATTTACTTGGTCTAACTGTAGATCAGATTCAGGTAATTTGCTTCAGCGTTTGGATAGGGGTTTAGCGAATGTTGATTGGCGGTTGTTGTTCCCTAACGCTCAAATTCTTCATGGCTCTATTTCTAACGGGACGGATCATGCCTTTATTTTGCTGGATACCCATTTCTCGAGACCCTTGAAACGTCCTTTCAGATTCGAACACTTCTGGTTGGAAGAAGCGGGGTGTAGGGACGTGGTTGATCATTCTTGGTCTATTCCCTCCTTTGGTCCCCCCCCCTTCGGTTTTCCAGACCAAAACTTACAGGTGTACTTCTAGCCTTGTTCTTTGGAGTAAGAATAGAACGGTAAATAGGAGAAAAAAATTGAGGAGCTGACTAACCTTTTGTCTTCACTTCAGTCCTCTATGCGTTATAGTTTATGCAGGGTTCAGGAGACTTCTGTTGCTAAAGACCTTGCTACTTTGTATGATCAAGAAGAGTTGTACTGGCACCAGAGATCTAGGATTAAGTGGTTGAATTTCGGAGACAAAAATACTAAATTTTTTCACTCTTCCTCTACGCAGAGACGTCAGCAGAATCTGATTGTCAAACTGAAGAACTCTTCTGGCGTTTGGATTGATGATATTTCTGATCTTAAATCTCTTGTCCATTCACACTTTAAGACTATGTTCTCAGCCTCTGCAACCAGTGATCCTGATATGATTTTAAGATGTATTCCTGATCTGGTGTCCCCTTCTATGGCAATGGGGTTGCTATTGGACATAACCGATTTGGAAGTGAAGAACGCGACTTTCGAGCTTGGAGGCTCTTGGTCCCCTGGTCCGGACAGGTTTTCAGGTTTGTTCTATCAACAATTTTGGCATATTATCTCTTCGGATTTAATTGCTCTTGTGAAGAATATGTTTGCTTCGGGTGTTGTTCCTAGAGACCTTAAAAGGATGTATGTTGTTTTGATCCCAAAGTCGGCCTGTCCTATTTCGATTAGCGATTTTAGGCCTATTAGTCTTTGTAATTTTGCGTATAAAGTCTATTCTAAAGTCTTAGCCAATAGGCTCAAACCTTTGATGGAGTCCTTAATTTCTGATTCCCAAGGTGCTTTTGTTAGAAATAGGTGTATTCAGGATAATATTATTATTGCTCATGAAGCTTTCCATCGTCTTAAAACTAACTCTAGGAAGACTGATCTTTCGATGGCCATTAAACTAGATTTGAAGAAAGCTTATGATATGGTTAATTGGGGTTTCCTAGAGAAAGTTATGCTTAAACTTGGGTTTCCTCATAGATGGGTCACGATCATTATGAGTTGTGTTCGCTCGGCTTCTTATAATGTGTTGTTTAATAGTTCTCCTCTTGGCTGGTTCAATGCGGCTAGAGGCATTAGACAAGGTGATCCGCTATCATCTTTCCTATTTCTTTTTGTTTCTGATGCTTTGTCTCATTACTTAATGTCATCCCAATCCTCGGGCCTAATTCGGGGTTACCAGTTTAATGCTCATTGTCCCTCTGTTTCACATATTTTGTTTGTTGATGACACGCTGTTGTTTGGTCGTGCCTCGACTATGGAAGCTACTTCCTTTAAAGCTATTTTGGATTGTTTTGTTGAGGCTTCGGGGCAGGCTATCAATTTTCAGAAATCGAGCATCTTCTTTTCGAAAATGGAATCCGAAGATAATAAGCGGGTGTTAATGGATATCTTAGGTATGTCTCAGATGCTTCCGAATGACAAATATCTTGGGCTCCCCTCCTTTTGGGGTAGGTCCAAGTCTGAGACCTTAAAGTTTGTGTTGGATAGAATCTTGAACAAAACC
Organism: Hypericum perforatum; assembly: GCA_012979155.1. Taxonomy (NCBI): domain Eukaryota; kingdom Viridiplantae; phylum Streptophyta; class Magnoliopsida; order Malpighiales; family Hypericaceae; genus Hypericum; species Hypericum perforatum. The sequence continues at coordinate 55,710 of SOPF01016366.1, forward strand.
CAGAGTTGGAAGCAGAAGTTGTTAAACATGGCTGGTAGGGAAGTGCTCATTAAATCGGTTCTTTCTTCTATCCCTAGCTATGCTATGCAGTGTTTATTATTTCCTAAATCTTTCTGTAATAAGCTTAACAGTTTACTTGCTAGATTCTGGTGGTCAGGTGATCCCGAGGTGCGGAAAGTTCATTGGATAAGTTGGGAGTCCTTAGCCGATTCAAAGAAAGTGGGTGGTTTGGGTTTCAGAGATTTCAGGACGTTTAATGTAGCCCTCCTTGCCAAACAGGCTTGGAGGCTCATATCTAAACCCGACTCGTTATGTGCACGTATCTTGAAAGGTTTGTATTTTAACAACTCCTCCCTTGTTGTTGCGACTCTTGGCCGAAACCCCTCGTGGATTTGGGCTAGCATCTTAGCCGGGAGAGATGGTCTTGCTGGTGGCTTGATCTCTAGGATTGGTAATGGGGCTAACTCTCGCATTTGGGGGAGATCATTGGGTCTCTTCTCTTCCAAGAGGTAGGGTTAACTCGGCTCCCCCCGAAGGTATGGAATTGTCAAGAGTTTCAGACCTGATTTGCAATCAATCTAGAACCTGGAAATGGCACCTCTTAAACACTCTTTTCTCGGAGTCTGAGAGAGTTGCTATCTCCAAGATAGCGATTGGGAATGATTTTACTCCGGACAAGTGGGTGTGGACAACTAATTCTTCTGGTTTGTATACTGTGAAGAAGGGTTATCATTCCCTCAAAAGTAACCTACCCAGACCGATTAATCCTTATTTGGCAAGCTCAAGTTCCTTCTCCTTTGATCCAGGAATTTGGGCTCGCATCTGGAACTTAAAGGTTCACCCTCGGGTGAAAAATTTTATATGGAGAGCTGTGCGGCAGTGCCTCTCTGTTGCAGGAAACCTTTTCAGGAAACACCTAGCTTCTTCTCCATTATGTAGTGTGTGTGGTGGTGCTATTGAATCTATTTGTCACATGTTGTTTGATTGCCATCACTCGCGGGCTACTTGGTTTTCTAGTATTACTGGTCATAATGCTTTGCTGGTTACTCATGCTTCTTTTGCTCATTGGCTTGATTGGATGTTCTCTCTTCGTAATGATCCAGCTACGGAGGATATTATCCCTCTTGCCATGTATCTTTGTTGGTTCATTTGGAATGATAGGAACAAATGCTTATTTGAAGGTGTCGGTATTGATCCTTCCTACTCGGCTACACTAGCATCTAAATCATGCTCTGAATTTTTGCAGGTATCTAAGAGGATTTCAGATTGTGTAGGCTCGAATGTGGAACAGCAAGCTTCATGGAGTTCTCCAATCGCGGAGGTGATGAAGCTCAACTGCGATGCATCCTGGTGTGAGGCCTCCTCGTACTCAGGTGTTGCCGTGGTTGCTCGTAATTCTCTAGGCCAACTGTTAGATGGTCAGACTACTTTGGTTCTGGTTGATTTCCTGGTTGAGGCTGAGCTTCACGCAATTCGGGTCGCTTTAGACTTGGTTCAACGCTCATATGCCAAAGATAAAGTGGAGGTCGAAACAGATTGCCGTGTAGCTTTTGTTTTATTAACTACGGCTAATCCGGATGTGGATTGGAATCTGGAATTCCTTGTTGATAACATTAGAAATGATCTTTTGGCTTTGCCAAGTTGTAACTTGCTCCACACCTCTCGCTCAAACAATCGTGTTGCCAATTGTTTGAGCAAGCGATGTAGATCGGCAATACTTCCGGATGATTGGGTTGTTAATCCCCCTCCGGAAGTGGAGAACTTGATCATTTTGGACTCGCACGATTAATTTTATGGTAATTACTGTTTTCCTAAAAAAAATTGTTCGATGCACTTTCTTATACTTCCTGAAACTTATCTTATAAAGTTGAAATTTGCAGACTGGGACAATAGAGCACAAACAAATTTTAATGGCAAACTTTTACCATCATTCTCACCAAAAAAAAATTTACCATCATGTAAAAACAAAGACAAGAATGGTTTGAGTTTTATGTAGTTTAATATATTAGTTTGTTATTTTCTTTCTATTTTGCAGTTAGATTAAACAAATTTCTAATTTAATAAAATTGTACTTCATAAAAATTTATGAAATCCGAATGAGAGTTTTATACCCCACAAAATAATAAAAATATTCTTCTACTAAATAACGGAACATTATTTCCTTTTTGATTCTACACATCTTCTTCTTCCGATCATTAACAAAAAAACAGAAATTCAAATTATATAATAATTAATAAAAACTAATAGAACAATTAACATTTAACAACCCTAAATTTAAACAAAAAAAAATAAAAAATTACTTTCTCCTATTGTTCATCTTCTTCGGGGACAACGTCGCGACTCACAAGAATGAGGTTGAATTCCCAAAATTAAATTTTAAAAAAAATCACCTACCATCGTTATTGTTGGTGTCATTTCTATTTCAAGAGGTACTAGTGAAAAGGCAAGATGGTGCTTGTGACTTGTATCATTTGATGTTTTAACCAAATGGTGCATGTCACACTTGGATTTTAAAATCACAATTTTGGCAAACAAATTATAGGTGACCTTTGATTATGATCATTGTAATTTGGGTAAATTGTCTTCCCGTCCCTCTCTTTTGCTTAAATTAATATTTTCATCCCTACTATTTCAAAAATGATGGTTTTGTCCTCCAGATTTGATTTAGTAGCACTATAAGGTCCCTGGTGCCAGAATCAGAAAAAAATCCGGCGACCAGGGACCTGAAATGACCAAATTGCCCCTCTACTCATCTTCTTTCTCTAACCTCTCTTTCTCCTTTTTTTGGGGTGGGGTCCATTTTAATGGCATCATTCGGGTGTCAGTGTGGCTTGGAAGGGCTGAAATGCTTGGAAATGACCCTGGAATCTAGCAGCTCCATGATCGGGGTGAAGCTCACGCACCTTCGGACCTTGCACTGGTTGATCGACACCCTCCTCAAGATGGCGTAATCCATGAGCTCTTCGAACGTCCTGATGGAGTTGTCTTCCGTATGACCCTGCCTATACACCGAGTTCATCGCCTCTTCCATCTCTAGGCAACACCTATCCAAGTCTTCCTCGGTTGGCATGTTGTTGGGGTCCTTCACGAGAAGCTCCCAGTAGATAACGTAATGTCTGGGGATAGACTTGGTCTCTGCATAGCTGGTGTACTCCACCACGCTCGTATCAAACTCCCCGAGGAGGACACACGCATTCTTTACCACCTTTTAGAGCTCAGACTCATCGGTACGGGGAGGTTAGAGAAGGAGAAAGAGAGGTTAGAGAAGGAAGATGAGTGGAGGAAAAGGGAGGGGCAATTTGATCATTTCAGGCCCCTGGTCATCGGAGTTTTTTTTTATTCTGGTACCAGGGACCTTAGTGCTATTAAATCAAATCTGGAGGACGAAATCATCATTTTTGAAACAGTAGAGACGAAAATAGTAATTTAAGCAAAGGAGAAGGATAGGAGGGCAATTTACCCTTATAATTTTTCCTTATTCATGACCTTTGAGAATTTATAAATATGATTTACTTTTCTCACTTATAAATCATCCCAACAACTCATTGCATAAGTATTCATTAGCAATAATTGTTCTTCTCTCCTCCTCTCTTAGTCCAAAAATTCTGGGTATAAAAGGGTTCGCTTGAAGTTTCAAGATTTGTTATACAACGATCTTGAAAACACTCCTTAATCATTGTATCTTGGGGACAATTATTGTATCTCGTACATACTGAAATTTATGGGGCAATCTCGTCTTATGGAGAAAGTGTCCAATACTTGTCTCGACTGTAACCTGATCCTAATCAAATACACCAATCTTGATGACATCTTAAGATGAGATTCAAGTACTAGAAGATGGCATCATCAGGCATCGTACCAGCAATCTCGAGAACTGTCCACGTCGAATGGCCAACAAAGTTTAACGATATCGAGTTCAAGAGGTAGCAATAGAATATGACATTCTATCTGACCATGCTCAACCTCGTTTGGTTCCTAAAAGAGGAAGCACAAAGATCATGGAGAATGAGACAGATCAACAGAAGATCAATGCTCTCAAAGTGTGGAGTCACAATGACTCTCTGTGTTGTAACTAAGTCCTCAATAGACTAGATAACACGCTCTAAAATATCTACATGGTAGCCAAGACCGTTAAGGAGCTATGGAGTTCACTTAAGAAGAAGTACAAAATGGAGGATGTCAGAACAAAGAAATTCATAATCGAACGATTCCACGACTTCAAGATGGTAGACTCCAAGAAGATTATCAACCAAGTACAGGAGTTAGAGTTGATCCTTGACGAGATCCAAGCTAAAGGGATGCAACTCAGTGAATCCTTCTAAGTAGCTACGATGATCGAGAACTCCCCCCGCTCTAAAAGGATTTTAAGAGCTACCTCAAGCACAAGAGGAAAGAGATGAGCCTAGAAGACCTCATCGTGAGACTTAGGATCGAGGAAGACAACCAAAAATCCAAAGTCAAGCAAAACCAGGCCACCTCTAAAACTATTGTGTACCTTACCAAGGGAAAAAGTGGCAAGAAGAGAAAGAAGTCCAGGGATAAACAAGAGAAGTAAGAGCAGAAGAAGAATAAGAAGATCAAAGGCGACTGCTACAACTACGAGAAACTTGACCATATGGCTAAGGACTACCATCAGTCAAAGAATGATAATCAAATAAAGGCCAACCTAGCTGAAGATGCATTTAAGATGGATCTCTCAGCCATGGTGTTTGAGGCCAACTGGTGGATAATTTAAAAGAGTGATTTGTGGACACAGGAGCAACCTACCATGTCTGCTTGAATGAGGAGACATGGGAAACTCTACAATGTCTAAGATCATTGGTGTAGGCAAGGTAGTCCTAAAGCTGACCTAATAAAAGGAGCTAACCCTCAAGGATGTGCTACATATCCTAGACATCCGCAAGAACTTAGTTTCAGGTCACTGTTAAGTAATACCAGTCTTAAGCTTATATTTGAGGCTGATAAGTTTATACTGACCAAAATGGGTCAATTTGTAGGCAAAAATTACCTAAAGAATGGGCTCTTTAAGATGAATGTAATAATTGTACACCATACTTTTGATGGTCAAAATAAAGTTAAAGCTTCTTCTTACTTAATGGAATGTTCTAGTTTATGGCATGATTAATTAAGACATATAAATTTAAACTTGCTAAGTAAGTTAGTTAGTTTAAATTTATTAATGAATCTAGAGTTCAACCTTCTGATAAACGTGAAGTATGTGTGGAGGCTAAAATGGCCAAAGCACCTTTCTATTCAGTGAAAAGAAGTATTACGCCTTTAGAGTTAATTCATACAGACACTTACATATGCAAACTAAAGGAGGGAAAAATTACTTCATCATGTTTATCGATGATTGCATGAGATACTATTATGTATATCTCTTAAAAGACAAAGATAAAGCTCTTGATGCTTTTAAGAGGTATAAGAATAATGTGAAAAATCAACTCAGTGTGAAAATCAAAATGATCTAAAGTGATCGAGGAGGAGAGTATGTAGCTTTGTTTGAGGAACTCTACCAATAATATGGTATTATTCATCAGACGACTACTCTATACTCAACTTAATCAAATGGCATAGCTGAGTGCAATCTTAAGAAAATGATGAATGCAATGTTGATTAGCTCGGACTTACCCCAGAACATGTGAGGGGAAACTGTACTCTCAGCTAACCACATTCTAAATAAGTTATCACACAAAAAAGTGACAAAATCATATACGAGCTATGAAAAGGATGAAAAACTTCCTACAGTTGCCTTAAAGAGTGGGGGTGCTTAGCAAAGGTATAAGTACCTAAGCTTAAGTAGATAAGAATAGGACCCAAGATCATTGATTGCACCTTTATTGAATTTGCAAAAAATAGTAGTGCTTATCGATTTTTGGTGCACAAATCTAAAAACTACTAAACAGGAAAGAGTAAAGGAGACTCGCCACTGGCTTACACTATCACAAGTAAAGCTCTAACATGCAACCAATCGACCCGAGCATCCCAGGAGTCTTCTTGAGGTGTTAATTTACCTACTAAAATATCGCCCGTCTTGTGATAGAAAGGAATTCATTTGTATGCCCTAAATTAGCTCTGTTATACTTCATATATCTATCTGACGGTTTGGTTCAAAAAGGTAGCCTTTATTCCATTCTACCTCTACCTGCCTATAGATCAACGAAAAGAGGTGCTCACTTTGTTTTATCTTAGGTTTCATCGTCTGGGTATGCACCCATGGATTGCTGTTGCATATTCAGCTCCAAACTAAACTGATGTGATGTGACCCACGCACGCCCCTGAGTCTTAGGCCCTTTCATTAGAAAGAAAGCCTGTAAGGGAAAGGCCCAGCTAAAAGAAGGTCTTAGACAGGACAAGGACAACTTGACTATCTGATCAAATTCATTGGCATACTATAATCGATACTGAATCCCTTCGGACCTGGAAAACATATGATGCAGGGTCGGGGTTTGGTGAACTAACTGGTCACTCCTGTAATCTCTCTCTGTTATTCCCCGGTCAAAATACAGAAAAACTCCATTCAATTCTCGATGGAAATGGAGTTTTGCAAATTCTCTCCCGGATTTGTGGACCACTTCCCCCAATTCTATACACTACATTCCAACAACAAGTCTGGGTTTTTAGGCTGCTCTTCAACTCACGCTCTATCCCACCAGGTGGTGAAACGGAACGTAATGGCCCTCGGGGGACTATAATAAGAGTGAATCTTTTTTTGTCACGGTACCCATTCTTGTATCATTGGTAGGAAAGGGGGTAAGCGAACATGGCTGTATTTATTTGTTAATGTTACTTACCTTTGCCTGCCCTTCCTTTACGCGTATAACGCACATCAAATTCCATTCCGATCAAGAACTTGGAGGTATGGATGAGTGGCTTAAGGCATTGGTTTGCTAAATCGCTATTTTCTTTCTTTTTTTTCAAAAAAAAGATCTCGGAGACTGTCCCTAGAGCAATAGCATGATGAACCAAGAAGTCTCCTGGCCCTATTCAGGATTACCCATTTTTGATTCCTGGGTTTCTCTGAATTTGAAAGTTATCACTTGCTAAGTTTCCATACCAAGAGCGAGGACAGAAATGTTTTGTACTGATTAAGCGGGAAGACCGATCTATTTCATTAAAGGAAGAAGGGGATTGACAGATAAAAATAGAACAAATCTTAGATTCATTTTTATTCTTTTTCTTTTTTGAGAAAAGCACTTTTTTGCTAAAGATTCAGATCCGGAAGATTCAGACCCTGAAGATTCAAACTCTAAAAATTCGGGGACAACAAGCTCGATTAGAGTCACTTCTTTTTCAACTCCTTTCAGGTCTACAACAAGATCCGCAAATCCATAAATTCTTTTTATCAAAAATATGCTAGCCCGTCATAGTAGAGATAGGAGTTCAAATTTTTGAAATGCAGGAGAATCTTCCCGAACGATAAAAAAACTAGTACTCTTCGGCATGATTGGGTTAGCGTCACTAATTGCGCTGAATACAATAAGTTGTTCTTGGAATTAACACAAGATTGATCATTGAATCAAGGAAAGCAACATTCTTTGAGGATACTTTTTCTAACAAGAAAAAAAAAGAAGAAAGTCTAAAGAAAAGGGCTCACAAGACTACACAAGGGTCAAATTAGGAAGATGATGAACCTAGACGAAGTAAAAGGACAAAGGTAATAAAATCTTTTGATCTTGAATATCTAACTTATGCGTTAGAAGATAAACTCAGGATAATCCAAGAGGCATTGTTTAGTCCAGATGCTCCTTCTGGAAGGAAGCTATCAATAGTGAGATAGAATCTATTATGCAAAACCACACGTGGAATCGTGAATCTCTCATCAGGCTATAAACTTCTAGGATGCAGGTGTATCATAAAAAGAAAATACAAAGTTGATAGATTAATTAATAACTATAATGCTTGATTGGTATCTAAGGGGTTCAAAAAGAAGGAGGAATATGATTTCTTTGACACATATTTACCTATCATAAGAATCGCATCAATTAGAGTACTCATAGCTATTGCGGCCCTCTATAACCTCGAGATCTACCAGATAGATGTAAAACCACCTTTCCTAAATGGAAAATTAGAAGAGGAGATATACATGGAGCAATCTGAAGGGTTTGTGGCTCCTGGTCAAGAGCATAAAGTTTATTGGCTAAAATAAGCACTACAACAGTGGCACAAGAAATTCGACAAGTCGATGCTGTCGAATGGCTTTAAGATCAATAAGTGCGATAAATGTGTTTACATTGAAGGCACACCTGAAGCTTACATAATTGCCTGTCTCTGCGTAGATGAATTACTAATTATGGGAAGCAATAAAGAGATTATTGTGAAAGATAAGAACATGTTAAAAGATCACTTTGACATGAAAGATATGAGTCTAGCAGACATCATACTAGGGATAAAAATCTCTAGGAAGGTTGATGAATTATCTTGACGCAATCCCACTATGTGGAAAGCGTGCTAAAGAAATTTGAAATTTATGACAAACCTCTGGTTTAGACTCTAGTAGATTTAAATTTATACTTAGCTAAAAATCAAGGGGACTCGGTATCTCAATTGAGGTATGCATAAATTATTAAGAGTTTGATGTATCTAACAATCAGCACACATCCTAATATTGCAAACTCAGTTAGTAAGCTTAGTAGGTTGATGAGTGTCATAAACACTCATTATTCATACCCTTTTAGTGTTTCGTTCTTAGTGTTTTTAGGTTGATTTAGTTGTGTTTTAGTTGTCTTAGTGTTAGTTTTCCTTCTTTGTGTCTTTATGTTGATTTTATCGTTTTTCATTAAGTTTGCTTGTTTTTAGGAGCCTATTTGAGGAGAGGTGATGGATGATCGAGCACACGTGCGAAGCCGGATAAGAGGGAAGTCACGAAGCTAAGGAAAGCAGTCTTCTAGCGTATGCCAAGCTCTTTGGCGCATGCCACATAGTCGTTACGAGAATGACAGATTACTCAGACGACCATTTCGACTCAGTGAAGCAAAATCGTGAAGGCTGGCGTACGCCAGACTAGACAGACAGAAGTGAAATAAAAGTTGAGTATTGGACAAACAAATACATGAAGTGACTAAGGCGGCTTAGGCTTTGTGAAGGCAAGGGGACAATGTTGGCAGGCACTTTATAGATATTTTTAGGTTAGATAAGTTATTAGATAAGTCAGATTAGATATTTAGTTATTAGATAGGTTAGATAAGTTATTAGATAAGTTAAATTAGATATTTAGTTATTAGATAGGTTAGATAAGTTATTAGATAAGTTATTAGATTAGATATTTAGTTTACTATTCCTTTAGTTAGTATGTATATTAGGTAGTTTTTGTCTTGTAAAGAAGGTGTGGCACACTGGTGACAAACAAACAAATGACTTTGTGTCCACAAAAACCAGATGTAAATATTTTTTTTTACTTAGAAGAACTTGGACTTGAAGAGTGGAGCTTGGAACCTTGATAAGTTTCATTTTTCTTGTCTATGTTCATGTTTATTATGTTGAATATAAGTATGTTTGAGTAGTTGTTTGAGTTTGGTGCCTTGTTACCTTTGATGTAGCCCTTGATAAGAGTTGTGTATGTTGTTGTATGTGTTCTTATCAACATGCTTGATCATATTGCTTAGACTTGCTTAATCACCAAGCCTTAGTAGCTAGTCAAAACTTAAGACCAGAAGGAGATATAATTGATAGATAGGTTGATTCAATGATTAATACTCTTGCTAGGAGAGAAATCTCCTTAGTAACCTACTGATTGTCCTTGGAGTGAAGCTTATAGTTGATGCTTAACTTGGTTTAGTTGGTTGGTGGAGTCGGAAGAACATATCCGATCTTCTAAGCTAGGTTAAGTAGCAATTTAGACTCATCGTGCACGAAAGTGTGGTTGAGGTTGCCTTCGATTCACTCGGACCACATCGCATACACTCAGACCCCTCTTTATCTTGGTTATGTTGTTATTTTAGGCACTTTGCTCTATATTAGCTTATAAATTGTTAGTATTCTATTTTATAAACAACCTTTGCTTGAGTTTGTTATTATCATCTTTATTTCCAATCTTTAGAGTTTAGATCACAAGTGTTCAACAACAAACTTTATAATCTGATCTTAGTTAAGTAAGTAAACCTTAGAGTAGGCCTAACAACTCAATCTTTGTGGTTCGACAAACCTACTTACTCTTATTTGCAAGCTACTGTAACTCTGCTGCTGAACTAGCGCATACCACCTTAGTTGGCGCGCGCTAGGTTTATTGGTTGTTTAGTCTTTGCACACGCAAAGTGCTGTTGGCATGTGCAATAGATTTGTTCTATGCTAGGGTTGGCACATGCCACCCACTTCTGGCGCACGCTAGTCAGTCCAAAAGAGATGATCGATCGTCCATTTCTAGGCAAAATTACGATAGGTGGTTCACGATGCCATTAGCGCAATCTGAACATCGAACATAGGTTTATAAGTAATCTAGAGAAGGATCACTGTCTAGCTTTGAAAAGGATTTTACGGTACTTAAAGCATACCATAAACCATGACATATACTATGATATCATCCAGCTATATTAGAAGGTTACAATGATGCAAAGTGAATATCAGACACTCAAAACTCCAAATCTATAAATGGATACATATTCACTATAGGAGGAGGAACTGTATCTTGGAAGTCATCTAAACAAATGTGCATAGCTCGATCTACTATGGATTCAGAATTTATAGCATTGGACAAAGCTGAAGAAGAAGCTGAATGGTTCAGAAACTTCCTACAAGATATTCCATGATAGAGCAAATTAGTACCTCCCGTATTGGTATATTGTGATAGCATATCTGCAATTAGGAGAGCAAAAAATATAATGTACAATGGTAAGTCTTGACATATCTATCAGAGACATAATACCATTAGATAGTTGATCTCTAGTAGGGTGATCACCATTAACTACATAATGTCCAAGAACAATTTAGCTGATCTTTTTACGAAAGAAATTAATAGAGATCAAATATACAATGCAGTAAGGGGAATGGGATTAAATTTCATACAATAAAGGACGTCCATAGCAGTAACTCTACGATGATGAGTGAAGATCCCACAAACTTGGTTCAATGAGATAACTAAGTTATGGAGGGTTCAATTAATCACCTGAAACCTATCTCATTCTCAGAAACTACCCAAGTCTTGACTTGTAGAGATGTGGTAAAGTTAATCATTACATTTGTTTAGGGATTCCTATACCTTGATAAAGGTGAAGTATGATAGGAACTCCCTATAGGAGATCACCTATGTAAGTATAAGTGAGGTCGTTTCAAATGCGAAAATACTTTTGAATCTAAGATATGGTCCACGACCAAAACAAACATAACGTGAAAACCTAAATACTAGAGTTAGTATTGTGTAAATATTATTATCTTGGTTTATGCCAAAAGTTGAGAGTTCAAGATATAATGTTCACTGAGCAACGAGTAAATCTGATAACAACTTACTAGAGATGCTTCAAGGTCGTAAGCTACCTATCTCGATGCAATAATAACATGTCAGAACTTTCAAATTAGTGTTTGCATGCATTGTGCAGATTAAATGTTAGACTAAATTATTGACCAAGTGGGGGATTGTTGGTGTCGTTTCTCTTTCTAGAGGTAGTAGTGAAAAGGCACGATGATGCCTGTGGCTTGTATCATTTGATTTTTTTAACCAAATGATGCATGTTATGCTTGAATTTAAAAGACACAATTTTGGTAAACAATTTATAGGTGACCTTTGGTCATGATCATTGGAATTTTTCCTTATTCATGACCTTTGCGAACTTATAAATATGACTTGTCTTCCTCACTTGTAAATCAGCCCAACAACTCATTGCATAAGCATTCATTAGCAATAGTTGTTCTTCTCTCCTCCTCTCTTAGTCCAAAAGTTTTGGATGTATAAGGGTTTGCCCAAAGTTTCGAGATTCGTAGTTCAACGATCTTGAAAACGTGCAACAGTTGTTGTATCTTGGGGACGACTGTCGTAACCCGTACGTACTAAAATATACGGGACAATCTCGTCTTACGGAGAAAGTATTCAATACTTTTCTCGACTATAACCCGATCCTAATTAGTGCACCAATCCTGACGACCAATAGTTTTGTTGAGAAATCTTGAATTAAACTCATAAACTCAATTCCCAGAATTGGGTTTCTCTTACTCATGGGCCAACTTCTGTTTCAGCCCAATTGCTCTTATACAACGGTCTTCCCCTGTTACCATTGTTCCAGATTTCAAGGCTCTTCAATTCTTTCTCCTCTCCATGAAGATTGCTCGCCTTCCACTACTATAGCTCATCTCATTATTTCCTTCATTTATTCTTTGTAATCTATTTCCTAGGAAGAGTTTGTATATATACTTGTACCCTTGTAATTCATCTCTTACGATTGAATAAGAAGTTTATATTCCTTCCTCAAATTTACAAGTTATATATCAGAATCAGAGAACTAGATAAAACCAAATCCACCATCGTCGTTCATCCACTTCTACACTAACGGAGACCTAATTCATCACTTCGGTTCTTCTTTCCCATCTGCAACAAATCGATTTTGGGGTTGAAACTTGACTTATCTCCTTGTTAAGATTAACCACTGCTATTCAGATAGAGGGGGAAGGACAAGAAATTAATCGAGGTTAGCTATTGCAACGGAGACTGTTGTCGGAGGTTAGAGAAAAGAGGCGGCCTCCACCGTAGGGTCTTTAGTCTGAGAACAAGAATGCGCTCTAGGAGCTTCAACCACTGGTGTCACGTTGGAGACATGGAGGGATACGTGACCATCTTTGGTCCAATTGAGAAAAACGAGCTCAACACGTTCTATCCAAGGCCTTGTTCACGTCGTCATCTTCGTCGATCTCATTCAAGGTCGTTGTCTTCTTGGTAGTGACAACAACAAATATGGAGATGGTGCTTCTCTCTCTCGAAGTTGTCCAAGACCCATGCAGCTCCTAGAGCAAGATGAGGTCATCTGCACTTGTCACAATCGTCGGGGTTGGTTGAGAAAGAAGAAGATTCTTTGTGTTTTTTAGTTTAATGAGATTTTGTTGTCTTTTAAGATAAGGGCATTTGTCTTATTTTACGTAGTCCCTCGCAAAAAAGTCGGACTTTTATTTCAAGGATTTCAAAAATACAATTTTGTTAAAGTAGATAAAATTTTATTTAATTGTGAAACAAATAATAAAAATATGAATGTTCCAAATTATAGGAGATTAAGAATAATTTATCCTTAATTTTACCTTTTCGCTTTTGCCTAACTAAGCAGGACTTAAATATTCAGTCATTTTGGCAGATTACGCAACACATTTATATGTAGTTAATTCTGGAGTTAAATAAGCTATGATGCCAAAACATATGAATAGACCCCATAACATTAATATTTTGTCTTCGATCACTACTTTGTTATTTTTTGTGATTAAATATGTATTACTCCTTAATAACTCCAATGAAAATTATATTTACATAGTTACAACTCAAATAAAACTAGATGGAAATCTATCTATATAGTGCATACAAGATAAATATTATCTACTTTCAAAGTTACCTAAAACCAAACCCAAAATATAATCCCAACTTGCGCAACAAGAAGCAAAACACCAAAGCAGGTAATCACCATTAGCAGTATCATTACAAACATCAAGGAGGATCAAAAACCAAGGAAAACAATGACCTCGAGCAGTAACTCGACATCCAAAGGCCCCCGTCAGATGAAGTTAAAACCTTTGAAACCCAGTATCCATAAGGTTGATATGTCACTTCAAATAGCCTCAGCATCATCATTCACCTCTACCACTTATGCCTCTATAACACCCCCTTCCGTTAAGCCAACAATAGGAGGCGACAAGCACTCAGACAAGTGCAATTGCTCACCCTCTATAGCAAGCAGAAGCAATGCAACATCCACTAGAATGCAAGAGCCATACCTATCAACTGTATAAACTGAAGATGATCGAAGATAAGTACAAAGGTGGTGTCCAAACGACATGAACTAGAGGTACTCTTGTGGACAACAATAAATCACCAAAAGGAGTAGCAAGCCACTCCAAAAAGGGACGTGCCAAAATTGTAAGAATCTTAAAATTAAGGGTTTAAATGTAAAGACTTATTCGGCATATAGGTAAAAGCATAGGGACCAAAGGAAAAATTGCCTATTTAGGAATTTCTATATAAATAGACCTCCCAAAATCAATTTAACATAATTTCCATTCTACCCTAATTGTGAAGGTCAAGACAATCACGTACTCTTACGAGGAGAGAATGAAATCGCCCAACTATCTCAACACGAAGTGGGTAAGTTGTTCGTACTATTTCCCCTTCTCAGATTCCAGTTGATGATCAGTTGTTCATTTTTTTAAATAAATACGAAACTATTCTTTTGCTACTAGGGTCGAGCAAAAGATCAATTGATGGAGAAGGGGGCGAATCAGTTCTGTAGCCAAGAATAGATAAGTGGGATTTTCGTTTGAGTCTGTCTGAATCGGATTCCGATTCAGGCCTGAATACATACAAATCAAGTTTTGACTGCTCTCAGATTTGAATTCAATTTTAAAATTGAATACGGATTCGTGAATATTGATGTTGATTTCGTTTCTATTTCTGAAGATGGATTTGATTCTGAAATCAAATTTGAAATTGAGCATTTGATGATTATCATTTCTCAATTAATGTTGATTTCATTTCTATTTCTGGAGGGGGATTCAGTTTTGAAATCGAATCTAAAACTTTATGTTTGATGGTTATTGTCTCTGAATATGATATGTGATTTCGAGATGTGTTTGCTGGTTCCGTGGTTCCAAATTTGATGTGATTGCTGGGTTCATGTTTCGGATTTGATGTGTGAATATGAGTTGGAATCGGATATGTATGTGATAAGGTTTTGGACTAGAACTGTGATATGAACTGCCATGAGTTATGTGATTAGTCGGCTAAGTAGTTGGAGAGGAGATTGTTCTGTTATAAAAGCTTAGTTGGCTAAGTATAGTTGGCTAGGTTGCTGCTCCAGAGTTATTGTGTTAGTCAGTTAAGTGCTAGTTGGCTACAGATCTGCTAGAAAACTGTGTTATGTGATTGATTTCGATGAAAGTATGTTAGATTGATTCCACTTACTGAGTTACTCGACTCACACGTATGTTTATCGTATGTGTTTAGATCATTCGAACGAGGATCAGGGTTAGAGGGAGCCTTCTGCTGCATATCATCATTCGCATGTCATGATTTATGAACTTTGAGTATTTCGATGTAAAGATAATTTTGGGATTTGACATATTTTGGATTTAATTTTGAAATAAAAGTTTGGTGCATAGGGAGATTTAATTCTCGGCGTTTGTCACTTTCGTACTTGGATTGTGACAAATATAACGCCCCATAATTTGACTGACTGGCTCCACTGTACCAACACGGGTCTTTTCTGTGTACTTTGTCCTCACTCGCACGCACCCTAGGAAACTTCCCAAGAGGTCACCCATCCTAATCCTATCTTCGGCCAAATGCGTTTAACCTTGGAGTTCTTTCAGGATTTGTGCCTAAAAAGAAGGTGCACCTTGTTTGTATGGATAGTAACAATCAAATCACTTAAGTCTTTCACACAGTACATATATGGGGTATTACATTCATCCCTCCTTAAATACGCGACGTCCTTGTCGCGCTAGACACACACAATCTCAAAATTCTCTCGCTTGTAGGTACATTCGATTCCTGAATCACACTGTACAAGCCGAGGTCGCTTTGATACCAAGTGGTATCAAAGTGGAATCCCATGAATTTGAAGTCAGATGCATCGGGAGGAAGCACTATAGCTAGAAGACCATGATATGACCTTCTTGAAAAATGGTTTTAGCATATTGCTCCACGATGTCACGTTCTTCACTGTATCGAGAGAGATAAGAATCTCTTCCCCTCCTATCACCCAAACCTAGAATCTCAGCATCCGTGATTGACCAGCATTAATCAATGTCGCTCCCTGAGAATGATCGAGCCAATTGTCCAACGACATGATTGGAGGGTGATATTTGCGGACCACCTAGCCCAAGCACGAAGCCACCGCCCCGAGGCAACCCAGGGTCATCATTAAGACAATGCAAGGCGGCATCTCGGGGTCAGCCTTGGGATGGGCGTGTCTAACCCACGTGCCGCTGAGAAAAAATTAATGTCGAGCATGGACTCCTGGACATCGATCTCGCGTTCCAAGTTTACATCACCTTTTTTAATATAATTATGAGTTATGAAAGTTAAATTATTATATTTTTTATTTTTGTTAAAATGATATTTTTTGTGCGGTGCTAATATTTGTGAATATTTTGATTTTGAACCTATGATTTTTTAATCTAGAAAAAAGTGTTTTACATGTATATTTTCATTTTTTTATTTTTTTTGAGAATGATAAATTTTTCATGCGGTACCGGTCAGTGCAAAAAATTTCGGCGAACTGCGATGATATGTTTTTATATGATAATGACATTTTTCTGCAATTATGACATGTGAATTAACGTATTTTTTTTATCTTTGTGAGAATGTCTTTTTTATGACATATTAGTGTTTATGGTTTTTCTTTTTCACTTTGATCCTATGGTTTTTGAATTTTTGCAAAAATCTTGACATGAATTTTTTTATATTTTGTGACAATAACAATTTCTTTATGTGATTCTCGCGAGTATGAGATTTTTTTCACTTTATTTCATTTTTTTTTGGATTTTTTGCACACAAAAAACCACACTTGTAATATTCAAAAAATATCATTCTTGACATAACCCAATCACCCTACAAAATGGCAACTCGGTAAGATAAAAATGAGTCTTGTCTCAATTTTCGAACGATGATGCGTCGATTTCTATCTACTGCAAAAATGACAAAATTTTGCTTTGAAAGTAAATAAAGTCAAATACCATCTAGAACTCTCGATTTAGACCAATTTACCTAAATTTATTGAAAAACAATTATTGACTTCAACAAAATTAAATATTTAGAATCAGAATTTTTGTTCAACTCTTCTAAACATATCTTCGTATTACAGATTTTTCTTTTGATGATCTATGTCTTTCTAAAGTTGAATATTCTTAGGTCATAGTTATGAAGAGGTTTCAACAGTATATTTAACACTTAACATAATGATGGCTCCAACTTTCTTTTCCGTTTATCTAAGGCTAAATCAATTCATCACTTGGTTTTGAGTGAGACTAGTCAAGGAATCTTATGACCCTACTGGGTCATGACAAGGAATTAGGACAAATTTGAGAACACTAAAATTTTACATTTCTGTTGTTCGATACACTTTCTTAAACTTCCTGAGACGTATCTTATGAAATTTGCACAGTGGGACAATAGAGCACAAACAAAATTTAATGGCAAACTTTTAACATCATGAGAAAACGAAGACAAGAATGGTTTGAGTTTTATGTAGTCTAATATATTAGTTTGTTATTTTGTTTTTTCTATTTTGCTATTAGATCACAAACTTTTTCTAATTTAACAAAATTGTACTTCATAAAATTTATGAAATCCGAATAGAGTTTTTATAGCCCACAAAATAATAAAAATATTCTTCTACTGAAAAACAGAACATTACTTCCTTTTTGTTCCTATTCATCTTGTTCTTCCAATCCTTAACCAAAAAAACTCAAACTCAAATTATTTAATCACTAATAAAAACTAATAGAACAATCAACATTTAAACAACCCTAAATTTAAAATCATTATAAAAAATTATAATAAAAATTACTTTCTCCTATTGGTTGAATTCCCAAAATTAAATTAAACAAAAAAACAAATCATCACCTACCATCGTTATTATATCAGAATCAGAGAACAAGATAAAATCAAATCCACCATCGTCGTTCATCCACTTCTACACTAACGGAGACCTAATTCATCACTTTGGTTCTTCTTTCCCATCTGCAACAAATCGATTTTGGGTTGAAACTTGACTTATCTCCTTGTTAAGATTAACCATTGCTATTCAGAGAAAGAGGGAAGGACAGGAAATTTATCAAGGTTAGCTTTTGCAACGGAGACTGTTGTCGGAGGTTAGAGAAAAGAGGCGGCCTCCACCAGTAGGGTCTTTAGTCTGAGAACAAGAATGTGCTCTAGGAGCTTCAACTACTGGTGTCACGTTGGAGACGTGGAGGGGATACGTGACCATCTTTGGTCCAATTGTGAAAAACGAGCTCAACACGTTCTATCCAAGGCCTTGTTCACGTCGTCATCTTCGTCGATCTCGTTCAAGGTCGTTGTCTTCTTGGTAGTGACAACAACAAATATGGAGATGGTGCTTCTCTCTCTCGAAGTCGTACAAGACCTATGCAGCTCTTGCAGCAAGATGAGGATGAAGATCATTTTTTTTTAAGTTTAATGAGATTTTTTTGTATTGTCCAGAGCATTTGTGTCATTTTACCTATCTCCTCACCAAAATATAGTTTCTTTCAAGGGTCTAATTACTTAAGTTGTCAGATTATAGTTTTATCAAAATAAAAGAAAATCTAATTATGAAATAGCGAAAAAAAATGTAAAATTAGAGAAGAATAAGAAAATTTTATTCTTAATTTACTTTTCCCCTTTTTCCTAACTAAGGAGGACCGAAACATTCAATCATTTTACCAGTTTACGCGACACATTTATATGTAGTTAATACTGGAGTGAAATAAGACTATGACTAAAAATATGTGAATAGACTCACTATCATTAAGAATTTCATCTTTGGACAAAACAAGTATAAAACAATTTTTAATATTTTTCTTTGATCACTACTTTGTTATTTTTTTGTAATTAAAATTGTATTGCTCTTTAATAACTCCAATGAAAATTACATTCACATAGTTATAAATTGATAAAATTAGATAAAATCTATCAAAATAGTGCCTATAAAATAAACATTATCTAGTTTCACGATTACCTAAAATCAAACCCAAAATATAATTTCGACGCTAACAACAAGAAGCAAAACACCAAAGCAATTAATCATCATGGACAATATGATTACAAACATCAAGCAGGATCAAAAGACTAAGAAAAAGACTGACCGCGAGCTGCAAGAAAGGATTGTAAATACTGTTCCTCTTGACCGGGGCCAGCAACTCGACATCCAAATCCATTATCACGGCAAAATAGCATCGGCATCATCATTCACCTCTATCACTTGTGCCTCTAAAACATCCCCTTCCATTAAGCCAACAATAGGAAGCGACAAGCACTCAGACAAGTGCAACAAATGCTCACCCTTTATAGCAAGCGGAAGCAATGCAACATCCATTAGAATGCAAGAGCCAAACCCGTCAACTATATGAACTGAAGAAGATCGAGCCAAAGAAGTGTTGAGTTATGGCGAGGAAATCATTGGGGGCAGCGACTGCTGCCAGGCCAGCGGCCACTGGGCTGAGGGCAGAGAGCTTTTGCTCTTCGGACCTAACGCCCGCTGAGGGTGTTGCAACAGGTTTTCCTAATCAGCTTGGGACTCGTTTTGGACTCCTAGTTTGACATAGATAGGTTTTTTGTACCCCGAGTGGTTGTCTACTATATAAAGACATGTTACTAGGATTGTCTAAGGCTTTGTGACTCGGTTTCCATCAATAAAAGTTCTCCTTTCTCACCTTGAACGTAGACAATAGGCCGAAACACGTTATATCATGTGTCCATGTTCTTTGTGCAATATTGTTCCCACGTTGGTGTGTTCCTAACAAATAGTGTCAGAGCTTTTGATGAGAGGAAGATGGATGGCATAAAGTTTACTATTGTGAAGTTAGATAGTTCATCGAATTTTGAGTTGTGGCAAAAGTGTGTCAAGGATCTTCTCGTGCAACAAGGGATGGTCGTCGTGCTCTTGGAGAAGAAGCCCAAGAAGATGGGAGACCAAGAGTGGAAGGAGATGGAGGCCAAGGTAGTAGCAACAATTCCCTTGTGCTTGGTAGATAACGTGATGTATCATGTGATGGATGAGGAGTCACCAACTGAGGTATGGAAGAAATTAGAGGCAAGGTATATATCTAAGTCTTTGTCAAACAAGCTTTATCTTAAGCAACAGTTATACAGGTTCAAGATGAAGGAGGGCTCAGGATCGGAAGGAAGATTGGGTTCCATGAATATTGCCTCAGGTTTGAACTGGGCAAATGATGACTATCTTTCTATTTTGTCAGCATCCAAAGCATTCGGATTCTTGAATTTTGGATAGCGCTTGCATCTTTTATATGATGTCCAAGAGAGGGTGGTAAATTTATGTAGGGTTAGGCATGTTCCGAAGTTGGAGATGAATCTGATCTTATTAGGAGCTTTGGATTATGGCGAGTACGGCTACAAGTTAGTAGGCAGTCTAATCGAGGTGGAGAAGAATGTTGTGATGGTGATGAAGGGTGAAAGAGATATTCGGAATACCTATAAGTTAGTGGGGGGCACTGTTGTAGGTGAAGTTACATCCTTGTGTTCTGAGGGAGAGACAAGAAGCTTAGGTCATGTGAAGTTGGTTCGCTTGAGGGAGCAAAGGCTCGATATGGATGGTTTAAGTAGAGTTGGGATTTGAGAAGACATGGATAATAAACTATGGTTGCTTTATGGAGGCATGGTTAGCAAGAAGTCAAGGTTGTCTTAGAAAAGCTTTATTAGCTGGGTCCTGCTATGGTTGTCTAAAGGGACGTACACGTCAAAGGTATCTGGTAGGTTTGGAATTGGGCATACAAAGCCATTGATGACATCATGCACGGATCGGGTATCTCACTCAAGGCCAAAGTTTGGTGTTCAAAGCATGTTGAGGGTTCTACTAGGTAGAATAAATGGTTGCCCATTGTATGCTATGGCAAATAGTGTTGGTTTGTGGCAAGGTAGTTTGGCAAAAGAGCGATTCGAGATTGTGAAGCATGGGGCTGACCAAAAAATAGTGGGTACGTCTATTGGTTGCAAGGTTACTTCTGCAAGCGGCCTTGCTATTTTGGGTTTAATGGAGACTAGAGGGAATAGGCTAAGTAAGCTCGGAAGTTCGAGCTTAGGGGCTGGCTCTAAGTGATTGAATGAAGGGACGTGAGAAAGTTGAGATGGTCTTATTAATGATGGCAGTTATCTATGGTTGATGGAGTGAGTCGGTAGTCGAGTCGAGTTTCCCAAGTTCTCATGGTTCTTTATGAGGCAGAGTCATTGTCAAGGTGGAGTTTGTTGAAGTTCAAGTGGAACTTCATGGTTTCTCGAATGGGATAATTTCTCGCCAAGGTGGAGATTGTTGAGTTATGGCGAGGAAATTACTAGAGACAGCGACCACTACCAGGCCAGCAGCCGCTGAGCTGAGGGCAGAGAGCTTCTGCTCTTCGAACCCAATACACGGTGCCAGGCTAGCAGCTGCTGGGCTGAGGGCAGAGAGCTTCTGCTCTTCAGACCCAGCGACCGCTAGGAAACTAGTGCCCACTAGGGGTACTGCAACAAGTTTTCCTAATCAGCTCGGGACTTATTTTGGACTCTTAGTTTGACCTAGATAGGTTTTCTTATACCCGAAGTATTGTCTACTATATAAAGACATGTTATTAGGGTATGTAAGGCTTTGTGACTCGGTTCTCATTAATAAAAATTCTTCTTTCTCACTGTGGACGTAGGCAATAGGCAGAATTATATTATATCTTATGTCTGTTTTCTTCGTGCGATATTTTTCCTGCATTGGTGTGTTCCTAACAAGAAGTACTAAAAGACTGCAAAGTGGCAACCTTCACAAGAGAAGTCCCTCACCCAACATCCACGTTAACCTTACATAAAATTTTAACCGAACACCTACATACTAAGAGTTCAACGCAATAGGAACTACAACTCCAAACTCATTGTCTAAAACCTATTCAGGATCAACTTAATCATCCATC
Source organism: Hypericum perforatum (assembly GCA_012979155.1). NCBI lineage: Eukaryota > Viridiplantae > Streptophyta > Magnoliopsida > Malpighiales > Hypericaceae > Hypericum > Hypericum perforatum. Next base: position 77,502 of record SOPF01016366.1, read on the forward strand.
ACAAAAATTATCATCTCCTCTAAATGAAGATACTTACCATTCTTAAGCTTTATAGAGTTGCTAAACCTATCCAGGCAATTTGAAAGATAAGTATAAAGGTGGTGAACAAACGACATCAACTAGAGATACTGTGACAACGATAAAATCACCAAAAGAGAAACAAGCCACTCCAAAAAGGGAGGTGTCCAAACTTACAGTGGAACCCTAAGAATTTGAAGCTAGATGCATCGGGTGTGTTGTAGCAAAAATTTTATTCGCGGAGTTTTCAATCAGTTTTAGTAAAAAATCTATAACTAACTGCTCATATATTGGATTTGAATAATTTCAAAAGACACAGAAAGATAAGAAATAAATTTACAACTTTATAGTTTATCACCTATCCAAATTTGGCGCAGAAAGATGTCAAAATTAATTTGGAAATTTTGGGCAGTTTAGGTTTTTATATCTAAAGCCAAGAACAATTTAGAGTTTCATGTATTGAACGTGTCACTACCCAAAAAGAATGTGACAAAGACCTTTATTACAAAACTATAGAACTTCTGAAATACAAATAGTGTGAAATCCAAAAAACAAATAGTCTAAAATTCCGAGTTCAAAACAAAGTAAATGGTCTGAAAGATGCATGCAGCTCTTTTCTACTCTCGTCCCGACACTCCAATATCTATAAGCATATAAGAAGACAACTATGGTGTGTCATAAACTCAGTAAGGAACTCTACTGCACATCTCAACCGATAGCAATCACAACAGAAACATAGCTTGGCCTTCTTAACATCACACAAAAGAAATTGCAATAATGATCACAATAGCAATAATAATACCCTCACAGTACGGAGCTCCAGAGTCCTATACTCATGTTGGGATTCTTGTGGCCCATTGGTAATTACTCCCCCTTTCCCATAAGGGCCCATTAGGCAAGAGTACTACCTTCCACAAGTTTAGATAGTCCATGTACCTTTTTGTCCATTTGATTACACAAACCTTGGGTTACCCGGTAGCCCCTTAAGTAATATGCATGAACCACGGTCTACTAGGTACGAGACAATCTTACATGCATCATAGTACACATCAAGTTCATAATTCAAAAGCACAGTTCACAATATCCATCAACCAATACTGTCCCAATATCACATCAGCGATTCACAATGACACATCAACAAAATCCACTCATAACAATCGGAAATCATAAATCCAACATCCATACATAAATCAACAACACGACTTAGCAACTCCACAAACACAATCTGAACTACGTAAATCACATCACAGAGCAATATATCAATCACGTAATAAGGACAGAATTCACTTATCTCCAATGATCTCCAACGATAACCCCACGCCCCTAAACACACTCTTCTCCTTTTCATTTACAAAAGCTTAAATAGAATCAAATGAATTTCTATAGAAGGTTTTGTAATCTAAATCACATAGCTATAGGGCAAAGCTTACCCTACAAATTTGGGATTCCCGCCTTGATCTTCTGGGAGTCCCAGATTAACAAGATCATCCTCCTCACCTTTGAAAATAACATTCATGAGGCTTTCTGGATATGCACAATTACGAGTAAAATAACAAAAAGGTAGAATCAATCTTACCCCTAATATCTGGGGTGATCATTTCTCTTCCGTCTATGCTTTCTTTGTCTCTTTCAGTCTAGCGGGTTTCTTCTCCTTCACAATAGAGGCAAATTTTGTGAATGACATGTCTAATAACCCTAGTATTTCCTAAAAGTTAGGGTTAAGTGGCAAATTACCAACTACTCCCAAAATGAGTAGAAAGTATCAAAAATAGTCATTACATTTTAACACATATCACTTAGATCCACCCAATTCTTATAGAATGGCTAGGGTTTTTGTATTGTGCTAGGTTGATTTTTTCTACATAATGACAAACTTGACATAGAAACAAAATTTACAACCGACATCTCAACATACTAAATTCTTACAATACTTCAAATTTTTTCTTATCGTAGCATAGATGTAGTCTTTATCGTTTATACTTTTCTCTTATCCTGCTCTCCTACATTTCAATAAAGTTCTTGCTCTTCCATCAATTATTTTCTTATCTACCAAGTCTGATCTACATGTCTTCTCTTCATTTTTCCCATATTTCTTCCATCTTTGTCTATTCCTTTGAATCTCTCTTAGGACAACCACTCCGGATCCATCTTTGGATCATTTTTGACATTCTAACATATTTTTTTATAGAATAGGATATGACCTTCTTGAAAAATAGTTTGAGCATATTGCTCCACGATGTCATGTTCCTCACTGTATCAAAAGAGATATGAATCTCTTCCCCTCTTAACGCCCAAACCTAGAATCTCTATATCCAAGATTGACCAACATTGATCAAGGTCACCACCTAAGAATGATTGAGCCAATTGTCCAACGACATGTTTGGATGGTGATATTTGCGGACCACTTAGCCCAAGCACGAAGCCCCTGGCCCAGGCAGCCCAAGGGAATCAATAAGACGATGCACAACGACATCTTGGGTCAGTCTTGGGATGGACATCAACATCACCCCTTTTTTACTTCTTCTTTTGTTTTTATTCTACTTTGTGCACTTGTCACAATATTATTCGTCTAAATTAATTTTTAAAGATAAGATTTGTGTTAGAAAAAAATTTAGAATTATCTGTAACATTTTTTTAAAAAAAAGTGCAGATCGTCGTTTTTTATTTTCTATAAATAGGCTCCAAATTTTAACATATTTTCACACCTAATATAAACTTTTATCTTTTTTTCCTACTATCAATCCTAACAATCTTAATTTTCAACCGTTTTCCTTCTTTTCTAAATTTTGAAGAGTTTGCAAACTCTCAGCTCTCTTATCTCTTCCAATTTTTGCCAAATATTTTCCAAATTCTGATACATGAGTATCATGGTTCACAAACTATTTTACAAAATTTGTTCACCACCCACCTAGTGATGGGGCTATCGAAAAGAGACTGTGCCTTACTTTCCCCCTAGCAAATTTTTTCTTTGACACGGAAAATGATTTTTTTTTACTTAAGAATCGTTATGCTTGAGGATAAATGAATCAACATCTACATGGAGGGGAATTCTGACAAAGCCGAACTTAAAGTTCTGCTTTGACTTTTTGATAGCGATGAAGGTATCCACCACCAGACCATGCAACTCAAAAAACTTATGGAGGTCGTTGTACTTCTATAGGTGAGGAAGATTATCACAAAGATAGACGTGGAGGGCACCGTACCAAAGGAAGCTAAGGCCACCACCACCCCCGACTTTCTCACTGGCAGAAGGTGGATAGGAGCGACGGAGGTGACGAGAGACCTGAGGCGATAGTCAGCCAAAAAAGAACAGTTTCCGATTTTAATTGAAAGGAGGAGGAGAAGATAAACAGTAACTACTACGTTGTTTTTTTACTTTAAAAATGTAAGTGGTGTTGTTTTTAATTGATATGTCAGTTAAAAACAAATGACATACCTTATTGGGCA
>SOPF01016371.1:0-12444 GCA_012979155.1 Hypericum perforatum
TTTAATATATAATTGGTATAGAAACTACACTGAGAAGATCTAAAATTTGTTCGAGTATTTAGATTAATGGGTCGCTGTGTTATTCTAAATTAATAAAAAAATATATGGTATAACAAAGGATGATCATCAAACTTGTGGTAGCTGCTGTAAGATGATCGAAATGAGCCTGTCATACGCTCGGCCCTTTTTTCTCTACGACGTCCAAGTCGACCTCGCTATTACCTCACACTTCCAAGTCTCCCAATACTATACCTTTCAGTAAAAGGAAGTCTTCCAAGACTATATTTTGGAAAATAAAAGTCTCCCAAGACTTTATTTATGTTCGTACAGAAATATTAACTAGCACAGGTTTCTACCCTAATTAAGATTTCATTTTGAAATTGTTAGGAAGTCTAAAAATATTAAATTATTAGGAATTGTATCATGATCAATCAGATAATAAAAAATAAATAAATTACACTGTTTGGTGTTGGGAATAATTTTGTACACATTGTGAGAACCAAGTTACATCATTCATATTGTAACAAAATAAATATCATATAGAAATAATCCAAAGTTCATTTGGCCTAACTAGTAATTCTTGTTGTAGATTTTACTTTAAAAATTTATAAAAACAAATGATCAATCAAGGGAAAATTCAAGTAAAAAACTTGTAATAGCCCTGGAACCCACGAATCGAATATCTCGGTCACCATTTTATCAAGAACCTCAAATGGATTTGGAGTAGTTTTAGAAATACACAAAATGGAACGTGAGAGCTTTTAGTTTTTACTCTAAAGGTAAATTCTTATACCAATAATTATGGTATAAAATTATGAATTTTCATGAATTTTTAAATATTTTTGTGTCATTAGATAAAATGTAAATGTATTTCAGTAGGTAAGAATTTTTTTAGTGTTACGTTAATTATAATTGTAAGTGATTTAATTGGGAATTAAGTGATAGATTTGAAGTCGTCGACTGTCCGCCTTCGGTCGTGCCCTGCCTTGGATTCAAAGTCGCTTGAAGGAAGTGAAAGAGGGGGGAGGGTAGCAAAACAGTTGGATTCTGTGTTTATGGTGTGAACGCGATTTATATTGTTGAATAGTGTGTACAAAATAGATCTGCTATTCTAGATTTTTCTAAATTGATGATTCAAATTAATTGTGTACTCTATTTGATGATTCGGATCGCGTGTATACTTACACACAGTAGAGCAGTATTTACAATAACGTTTCGGAGTGGCGAAAATTATTTACTACGTCCAAATATAAGGACAACGTCCCGAAGTTCTTAACCACGTTTGAAACCTGCCATTATTTCATATGATATATTAATCGAAATGTTATGATTTAATGGTATACTTTTCAATTAACTTTTTAGAAACAGTGGTAAGGAGCTAACAATTGGTACGTCCTCTAGTTCACGGCCCAAAAGAGGGAGACAGCCCATCCTCCCTCTACTTCACATCCCAAAATGCACAAACAGCCTATCCACGTTCAAAATATTAGCAACACACCACCAAAATGATCCACCCTGCCTTCAACCCAGAGGAACAGAAACCAAACTGTTCACAGTTAACACGACATTCTAAACCGTTGATTAGACCGGGTTAAAATTAATTTTGTTGATAATTTCTATAAGCGGCTGATGGTCGTACTTCAACCTGTCAATTGGCCAATTTAAATCATAAAACTTGTCATATATTCTAAACCGACTCTCAGTTATTTTAAAGTTTATTACATTTACATATCCAGAGCTATTTCTTAACTAGCTAGCAATTAAGAGAACTAATACTTCAGCTCCATTCATCTCAGGTTATTCCGACTCCGACGTCCATTTTTTTCATTTCATGCCCAACACATTAAACAAACATTAACAATCTTATGGGTGTAATATTTTTTTTATTTAGAAACATTAACAGACACGTATTATCTGTTAACTTATAAGACCGAGAAAAAATGGAATCTTTGTCAATGGAAACCACCGTATACCGTTGAGAAAGTTTCTCACAGTAAATTTCTATGTTACGCTACATTGGTGATTACCCGATAACTCTTCCAATTTACCTTTTCATTCATTCTAGCTCCCAGGCCCCTGTTGTTATACTCTCGTCGATACAACTAGTCCAATCTATAGCGTATCTTGCTATTCCATTACAGCCAGCCTTCTGGGTCAATAAAAGCCGGCAAATACGACTCCATTATTACCGTGGTCGCGTAGTTATCCTAGGGTCTTCCAAGGTAACTCAGAATTTGTGAACTAGCCATGTTGCATTCATTATGGTGCAATTACGTACCACAATGTCCGTATTATCAGTCCTGAAAAATGGGGTATTGGATTTTTTTTTTTAGAAAGGTACATTAGACTCAATGAGGCTAGTTGTGCATATATATATAAGAACTTTAGACTTCTTGTCATTAAGAAGAGTCGGTACGCGGGGGCATTTTATCTTAACCAATTTTTTAATTTAGCTCTCCTTTAATTTTGAAGTTTTCTTATGACAACAAAAATAAATCTTTTTTATATGGATGATAACGATTATATCATTTAAACTCTTAGATTGAACATATTATTGACGGGTATCAAAATCGGTTTCAAAATATTTTCTCCGTCTAAAATATGGCCAATGGTTAGACAAGAGGCAAGTAATTTTTCTATATAAGCAAGCATAGAATAGCAAGAAAGGACCATCAATTAGACAATCCCTATGCTTCTATTTTTACTCATCTTTGTTCTCTTCAATAAAGTTCTTTCTTATGTATTTATTTCGTCTTTCTGCTTCTCAATTTCGTTGAGATATTTATAGCACATTTTGTTTTTCGAATGATCATTCGAATATATAGTAATTTTGTTTTTGACGTTGTTGCATTTTTTTCCAAAATAAAATTTGATTCTACTGTCGATTATCTAAATTTAATTCATCTAAAGTTGAACCAATTATATTAGCAAGTTTTTTCAGCTGTTTAAAATAAACTAAAAGCATATTCAGTTGACCTCTAAATTGTACTTTCAGCTTACATTGACTAGAAAAGTCAACCCAGACGCTTTATGTCTTGGGCCCACTGCCAACAGATGGCTTTGGGTTCGGGCCGGCCTGCTGACTCTCCTCCTTTTAATTTTGGGTTTTAAAAGCATACTCATAAAACCCAAAAATGTGTTTTTTAACAAATAGAAATTTAATTTTAACCAAAGTACACCATATGCAATGTCACTATATAAAAAATTTCGATTGCCGTGGACTACAAAAAATTTGGAAATTTTATGTACTACATAATTCGAGTTAATGCAATAAATATTATTACATATTTCCACCATCAGAATCGACCAATATAATTATATTCGCATACATGAAACACAAAATCTCTTGCTGATTAAGGGTTTATATTATGTAAAAACTAAATAAAATAATTTTGGACAGTTTAGAATTATTTGGGTTACGCAAACATTACTTTATTTATGTTTTTTCCCTTAAAAAGCTCTTGAAAGAGTTAATTCATAGGACGTCGCGTCAATTTATTTGCACTATGGATCTACCAATTTATGATTATATTTCTTTACGGTATATTTCTGCATCTATCACATCCATGATATATTTTTTAAGGATGGATATAACATAATATCCATTAGTGTTCAGCCTATGCATAACGTCAATGTCCATTCCATTTCTTTAAATTATAAATGGAAAAAATATATTCTAACCCAAAATGTTATTTTCTATAAATAACTCGAAAATTCCGGAGTTGAGTTTGTGTAAAGTCTACAAAGTTGAACCCTTATATTAAAATAACAATTCAAATTCTAAAACTAATGATTGTTCGGGTACGATATGATTTAGTGGAAAACTGAATAAATGTCGTGGGCTATCTTTTTTTAGCGTTACTTTGAACCCGCGCTCAAACATTAGTTGTTTACCCTTTGAAAGGATGGTTGAAGGTTGTTAGCATTAAATACAATATGGTTCAAGCTCCCACTTTTTTCGGATAACTGAACCTATCAAAAAATATAACAAGTGTACCAGAATTGGCACAAAACTCCGATATCCAAGCTATGTTAAAATTTCAGGCGCACAAAATACACTCAGTTCAAACTTCCGCGAATTCACTTCCAAATATACCAATAAGCATATGAATATGAAATAAAGTTGATGCAAACAAAAACCCACTCAGTGAAAAGAACAATTTTTTTTATTACAATAACAAAATTATAATAAGACATAAACATGTCAAACTTCTAAAGAAGACGACATTATTATCAACTGACATAGAGTTACTACTCGATGTTGGAAGAGGAGAAGAAAATGTACAATTTAAAAACATTCTTCCATGCATAAGAATGTATGTAGAATGACACAGCGTTGTTGAGAGCAGAATTCAGTACAATTATCAACATCTGAAGCATCACTACTACTTGGAAGAGCGAACAAGATGAACACCAATATCCTCGCAACGATGAGAAATCTTATTTTTTTCCATCGCCATCTTCGGTTTTACTTTTGATGATATTGAAGAAGATTGAGAAGGTTGTGGCCTCGGCAACGACATTTAATTCTCGAGATTCTTTTTAAGTATATATTATTGATTTTTTTGGGTTGGCTTAGGCGGTTAGCAATTGTCCATTTTTTGGCACTGGCCAAGTGGCACCACTTGGATGTTGACTCACCAAAGAGTAGGTGAGTTGTCATGGCAAGATCTTCCCTATAAAAAGGGAAGAAATTTGATGATCAGGTTGTAAGATTTTCAACGTGGACACTCTTACACAGATAATTTTCCCATGACAGTAGCACCATTTTGGAAAAAAATCACATAGTTGACCAACTTATCCATTTGGTGATGCTATTAGAGATCGAATGAATAAACTGATCAAAATCACGTTGACTCCCTTGAAAATAATACCATATATATAAGGTCCACGAAAATAACATAGGAAGATGTTCTGATTTTCCATATCCGCCCATAAAGCTGACTTTGTATCTCTCCACGGCACAGATCAATATATTAAATGTCGTTCTCTATCTCCACTCGACTCCTTTGGAGATTTTTGATTGGTGCGTTGTTATTAAATGTAAAAACCGATGTTTGTTTCGACAGATGGATGTAGACACCAGGATTAATGGCTTATTGTCACGACTGTGATTTGTTTAATTTCTTCATCCACCGATTTTAAATTTGCTAGGTCAAGCTATCCTTAAATACGTTCTGATAATGTAAATTAAAAATTGCAATACACTCTTTTGTGCCGAATCAGAAACAAGAATTACAACTCCGTATCAACTGCGTTGCCCGCTCATCAAGACCTACCATCAACATAGAGTAAATAAATGGTGGAGAGGACTCAAATGGGTGAATAAGTCCAAGGCTGTCTCACTCTTTCTCTCTATATCTCTCATAAGTCCAAGGCTCTTTATCTTGATGATGATCATAGCTTTGTTCGTGTCCTCTGTTCCTCCGGATAATGGCCTTCTCTCTATTCGTGGGTTTTCTGTTTTGTATGTAATTTTTTAGTTCGCCCTCCCTATCGTTTTGCAGTGGTTTCTGAGTCCGTCTCTGTCAAGTGCGACCTATGCGTGGCTAAGTGCTTCATCTGCAGGAGGATCCCATCGTGTGTTCTTTGTGTTGCGAAGTGTAGCTTCCATGATGGTGCAACCCCAGCTCCAGCTCCTACCCCAGCCCCAGCAACAATACCATATCCAGCAGCATCTGTAGTGATGTGCGTGAAAACGTACATACATTTTCCTATGTTTTGTGCTTCGTGTGTCCTTGTTTTGTGTCAATTTAGTCATGTGTCATTATGTGTTTTGTGTATATTGCTTGTTGTGTCAATAAGGGGAATTCTACCGAGGTTGCGTGTTTTGTAGGTAGTTGTGGGGTAAAGACAAGTTATCGAGAAGTGATGCAGTTGCAGTGAGCATGGACGAAGAATCAAAGAAGAATCGAGAGACCCAGCGTACGCTGGGTAGGGCCAACGTTCGCTGGGCTGACGGGTTGTGATTTATTTTGCCTGTTTAGTTTATTTAGGACTCTTCTTAATTAGGATCTTTTGGTCTAAACTATATATAGTCTTTTGAGACCTAAGTTAGAGACATTCTTGATTGCTTTCGCGCAAGACTCATAATCCTAGTTCTTTTGTTTTCATTACTTTCATCGCGAAGGATTATAATCAACAAGTCAAGATTATCGTGTAACAAGGTATTTTCATACCTTGCAATTGAACATTGTCTTTTCATTCATCGTCAATTGTTTATTGCTTGATTCCCTTGAATTGTGTGTACTTGGGATTGAGATTGACAACCTTCGTCCTTAGTCTGTGACTGCATCTGTTTCTTTCGTTTAGTTATTCTGTTTTGTTTCAAGACTTTTGATTTGATCGTTGTTCAAATTTAGGATTGACAATCCTAGGTTTGTTTAGCGATTCGTAGTAGTTAGTTACAAACCCATCATTCAGTTTAATTTGCTTTGCTTAATATTTAAGAATCCATAATCCAGTATTTAGATAATTGGTTATTCTGTCCCTGTGGAGACGATCATATTTATTCAATATTACTTGTGTGATTGCGTTCTCTTGCACGTAATTTATTCCCGATATTTATCGCATCAAGTAGCTCCAGCTCCACCAACAATACCAAATTCAGCAGCATCTGTCGCTTTTCCTAGGGGACATGCTTTGCTCATAGCTATTACCTGCCTTATTTGGTAGACTTCGGAATTTGTGTAATGGAACGCTACCTCGCTCTTCAATTAATTTATCTTTCGTCTTAAGCATTAACCATGCATATGTAATTTCTTTAGCGAATAAATGAAAGAAGAAGCGTCCATGTGTCGCGTGATTCCAGTCCACCTGGAATATCTTTGTCGTGATTTTTTTAAGGGAATGGGCATGTATGCCTTTAGTTAACAAATAAAACAACATGATATAGGAATAAAGTACGGCAATTTCAAGATGTGACAACATCTCCAATTAGATTATTAGAAAGAGACATTTAGATGCAGTTTCACGTTAATGAACACTAAGCTACATAAGTCCCATTAACGTAGATCTAATCACGATTTCAGAAGGGATTTATACACGGGATTAGATTTGGTCCTGGATGTGTTAAATGCATCAGGATCGTGTCGGAGGTGATCTTGCATGGTGGATGAGGCAAAAAAATGGAACTGGTTTGATGGTTGTTGGAAACGAAAATAATATTTGCCTTCCCACGGTGGTGTTATGGTAATTTCACCTTTTGAGAGTGACCACTTTATGTACTTCTTGAAGCACTTGTCCTTGTGGAAGGTACTAAGTGGAAACTTTGCCTTCATAAGGTGACTTAAAGAAATGTGCAAGTGACTACATGAAGCACTATACCCTCCTAAGGTGACTAAAGTGGAGTTTTGCCTTCCATAAGGGAGACACATGCATGTGACATAAAGGAGGGAGAAAGTGACATGTGCATGTGACTAAAGGAAGAGAGAAAGTGACATGTGCATATGACTAAAGGAAGGAAAAAAGAGACATGTGCATGTGATTTAAGGAAGGGAGAAAGTGACTTCATGAAGCACTTTGTCTTCCATAAGTGATTTCATGAAGCACTTTATCTCTCATAAGTGACTAAAAAGGAATTTTTACCTCCTTGTGGGGGGTTTATGCGAGTGGTCATTAAGAGAGGAGAGTGACTTTCATAAGCACTTTGTCTTCCAATAGTGACAAAAAATAATATTTTGCCTTCTTGAAGGAGGATCTTCCGCGTGGCTTGTAAAAGGGGAGGAGTGACTTCCCGAAGTACTTTATTATGCCTACTTTATTATGCCGAGGCATTAATGCCTCGGGCATTCCATACTAGCCAATTCATTGCGCTAGATCATCACCTTCGGCGTATAAAGAGATCAGGTTTCTAAAGGGAAGAGGATGACTGATCTAGTGATGAGTCTGTACATGACCTCTTTCGAATTAGGTCGAGTGAGTAGATTATCATTTATCGAAGAAAAAGATGGAACATCTGGATGGAATGCGCTAACAAAGTGGGCTGACCGTTAAAGCTTCTTGGCCCAAGACCACTGGCCGAAGATAAAGAGGCCGTTATCAGGATGAAGCCCACGCTTATTTCCTAGTGCGTGAAGCACTAGAAGGATTCTACTAGCTGACACGGAGACAGGGAACAATTACCCAATTATCCCAATCATGAGTTGGCACATCATTGGAGGTAGATTTTTTGGAAAATATGATTGTTCCAAAAAATGCGGTCTGACTAGCCAGTTGGACCGTCAATCAGTTCACTCAATGACCTATTTTTGGGCAGAAACCTCGCTTACCGTTCGAGCCAGAAAGTTTCACTAATTTATGGTTTTATTTTTTATTTGAGAATATCCAAATACTTTATATGGTATATTTTATAAAAATTGATATGTTTATATGTTACTATTAATTTATTACTGTTATGACCCTCCTAAATTATGTCTTGGTCGAGACCGCTAGGTTCGACCTTTGATTGTTTTGTGTGTCGATCGGTTTTAAAAACCGTGTCGGTTAAAATGGATGATATTTGGAGGAATAGGCATAACTTTTTCGTGTGAACTCTGATTTGGATATTTCCAAATCATATATGGCCGTAACACATTTATGTACAACTTTGTTGATATGAGTTTTATGATTTGAGGTCGAATTTTGGAGTTTTGAGTGGGTTATGCTTAGTTTAGGAATGATAGATTTAGTTCGTCGATCTTTGATTTGTTTTGTTTCGATTGATTTTAGAAATGTGTGACTTTTGTTTATGTGATATGACGATGTGTTTATGAATGAGAAGTTATACACTTCTCCTTTTGGTATGTTGGGATTAGGGGAGAAGTTTTAGGCCTTTTGGTGACCAAAATATCAATTTTGAGCCAACCCGGCGTCCGCCACTTTTTCCCAGCGTCTGCCATCCTCTTGGGGGAAATTTTCTATAAAACCAATCTGGTGTCCGCCACTTTTTCCCGGCGTCCGCCATCCTCTCGGAGAAATTTTCTGTTAATTTTTGACCAATCCGGCCTCTGCCACTTTTGGCCGGCGTCTGCCACCCAGCACAGCCCTGCATACTTTACTTAAAAAATCCATAACTTTCTCATACGACCTCCGATTTGAGTGATTCCAATTCGTGAATGTTTGTAACATCTAGAGCTACAACTTGGGTAAGAATGTTTTAATATTTGACCATTTATTTGGTGGGATCATGGGAGAGTTTTTGGAGCTTGGTTTTAGGTACAATTTTCATCGGTGTTGAAAGAATTTGCCAAATGGTGAGCAATGTAGCAAAATGGCTTAAGGCTGGATTTGAGGACTTATTAGAACTTAAGTAGAGATTTAGGAGTGATTTGGGATGACTTGAAAGATTGAGGACCAAAGAGGAAAAAGGATCCACTTGCTTATGGGAAACTTACCATTTATGGTAAGTTTTAGTTAAAAATATCTAAGGAGGCTTGTGAGTGGATTCATTTGTACTCATCCACTTGAAATACAAGAGAGAGGGAGAAGAAGAAGAGGAAAAAACGTGGGAAGAAGAGAAGAAGGAAAGAGAAAGAAGATCTTTAATTTTGAGGATTGGTAAGTGATTTCTATATGATGGTTTATTGAAAATAAGTATAGATCTTGTGATTATCTTGAAGTGGATGTAAGCTTGAGTGGATTGAGCAACTTTGTGATTTTTGGATGATTTAGAGTTTGAGGTATGTTGAAGATTGAATGGAGATATAATGATTTTAGATGTTGAACTATACTTTGATGATGAGATTGGAGGGTTGTTGTGTAAATTTTGGTAAATTCTTAGTATGAACTTGATGAAGAGCATGTGTGGATATTGGGGTTTGGTTGATGATTTGAGGAGGTATGATGTTGATCTTTGGTGTTAGATTAAAGGACCTCTATGCATATTTTGGAGGTTTTGTGTAGGAATCCAATATTAGGGACTTTGTGTTGAAATCTCCATTTCTTCCTTGTGTTTATGAGGATATTAATAGAAGTAATGTGGAGGTTTGATTAAGAACTAGCTTTGAGAATAGAATTAGAGGACTTATGAGTATATTTGGAGATTGTTGTGAAGATCCGATTATAAGGACTTTTGTGATGATCTTCCTTTTTCCATATGTGGAGAGGTTGATAATTTATAAAGTGTTGTTCTATTGGTTAGTTGATCGACATTTGGAAACCCGAGAACCAAGGGACGTGGAGAGAACCACGGAACTCTTTTGGTGTGGTTTGCGCGACTTGGTGTGAGGTGAGGGGGTTATTATGTTATTTGATATGATTGGATATAAAGTGGTGTGTTTATTCGTTTAAATCATTATCTATGTAATCATGAGTAATTTAATGTGAATGATATGATATGATGAGAAAGTATGTTGGAATCGTTGTTTATGCGGCATCGGATGTATTCTTGATATTTCACTATTGACGATTGTGTGACCGTATAAGATGTGCGACATGAATTGTGATTTGATATGTTTGACGATCATTTTGGAATATGTGCAAATTTAGTGATCATGTGTCCAATAGTGATGATAAGTGATGTTTGGGAAATAGTTGATGTGATTTGTTATGTGCATACATTCGAGTACTTGTCTATGAGCTTTTAACATTCCCTTGGAATATATCTGCAAATTTGGTAATTATGAGTATGGATTGCGATATGAGAAATTATTGGTATAAGGTTGTGTACGTGATCGACTAGTCTCGACCAGTACGTATATTTGTGATAAATTCTGTTATGAGATATGTGATGTGAAACCTACGGGGTTATGTTAGTTGGTACGATTGATTGGTTGGTTAAGTATTTGTTGGATATAAAATCTGTGGTATGATGTCGGCGATACCGTATTGGCTCGTGACGTAGATATGTGTTTAGGAGACGTCGACGATACCATATTGGCTCGTGACGTGCTCATCTATTTATGTGATATCGGCAATACCACATTGGCTCGTGACATGCTCATCTATTTATGTGATATTGGCGATACCATATTGGCTCGTGACATGCACATGTATTTAAGAGACGTCGGCGATACCACATTGGCTCGTGACATGCTCATGTGTTTGTGTGACATTGATGATACTGTGTTGGATCGTGATATAAGTATCTGTATATATTCGAGATTGAGAAGAGTGTATCAGTACTGATTTGTCTAGGTGAAGTCCTTGCTCTGATTAGTCTGAAACTCCGAACAAGTGATTTATGAGATATTTGTCTATTTTACCAAATTTTGTGAATGTCTATATGTGACGGGAAAATATGTATGGAGCACTCCATCCGCGACACTGATTTTGGGTCGGGACATTTCTGAGCTCATCGGTTATGTGTGTGTGTTCGTTCATCTTTGTTTAAGTTCTATTACATGTCACGGATGACCTTTCGTATAATGTGACAAATCGTTAAAGTTATTACCATTTGGCTATGTGAGTGTGCAATATGATACAAATGTGTCTGTGGAGGTTTGTAAATACATTTATATTTTAAATATTTTCTGCTAAGTATTTCAAAATACTTACCCCCTCCCTCCACAGGTAATCAAGGTTAGGGATCAGGATATTCGAAGTCTTCGGATGATATTCCTCTTGGTGATGTTAGTTGTGTCGCTCCATTATACATTGTAGGACCTTATGTCTATATCTAGAATTATGTAAGAATATTTGTAATATATATGAATTTGGTTTATGAGATATGCTTCCGCATATGTATAACTAAATTACGCTTCCGCGATTATGATTTGCATACGTATGTCTGAGGCTGGTTGGACCACGGCTCTTTGACTTAGAGAGCGTGATCCAATGCCATGTCAGCAACCCGGATTTGAGTCGTGACAATTACATCAATTATTTACATATATATATATATATATTTCAAAAAATTACAAAAAAATAGAAGAAAAAAATTTGGTCCAATCGGAGGTTGGGCTGGTCAGACTGGCTGACCTGGAGGTCAGACCCAATTTTGGGTCGACCTCCTAGTCGTTTATGAGAACAATGGAAAATACAGAAAATATTCTTTTTTCTGTTTTCTTCCCCTTTATAATTATCCAATTAGTTTGTACAATTAGTTAGATTTACTTTTTATATAGAGTAGGGTCTTGTATCTCTTTTAATTATTAAGTTGGAAATATCAAAATCCACTTTTTCTAAGTTCCATATTCTTCATTTGAGCTGATCCAAAATCGCTCTCTATTTCCAACTTTCTTTACATTATTCTATTTGAAAACTTTTCTTACTTGATTATTTATAAAAAATAGTAACTATAAGAGCTTTAAACTACGGAGAAGGAAATTTTTGTCTTTCCAATATAATTATTTTTAAAACCGATTTCTAGTATATCATATGTAATAATTTTAATTTAATTTTAAAAATTCTTGAGATTAAAAAACTATAATGTGGAACTTCTAGCATATTCTATATAATATTTTTGAAACCAAATTAGAAACGAAGTCGACAATTTCTAAATTTTAGCCTAACCGCCGGTATGAC